>CM074720.1:401805225-402057725 GCA_037306005.1 Rhinophrynus dorsalis
TAACAAGTACTAATTTTGGTGGAGTAAATGCAGTAATTTCCCTGAATTAGTCGTTGGAGTTAAAGTTTGGGTTTTGATATAGCCTTTGCGTTGTGGTTCATGGATATATTTCTTTCCGGTTAGTGTGAACGAGTCGCTCATAGTGCAGGCGTTGAGTGGTAGATTTATATCCAATAATGTTGTCTCCGTTGTCCCACAAATTAGCATGAATGACAATTTGAAGGATCCGTTTCGTTTCATTATGGACACTTCTAGGCTTTCCCTTCTTGGTGAAACAAGTGTCCTTTCACTGCTGGCATTTGACAAGGAGTAGCCAGAACAAGTCCTCAATAGCTGTTCACAAAGCATGCTTGCTGGATATCCATAAACGAGAACTGATAGACACCAGTTAAGAGGGTAGTCTCTAACACATATGCTTCTGCTGGGATATCCTGAAAACATGTACTGTTGATAGCTATTGAGGCCCAAAATAAATGAGTAACAAATTTTGCTGTTTCATAAGATACAGATGTCCCTTTAAGTCAAATGAGACTAGCACATTGAATGCTAGTGAGGTTTTGATTTGGAAGCTTTTATACATGGTGTTACAACCCAATTTAAATCAATGGCTGTTATGATTTGCTCCATAATCTATTTTTGTTTGTTTATATGGCTCAAGGTGTCATTGTTGCTAACCGGTTCTATAATAATAACAACTTTGAAACAAACCATCTCTCCGCTGTAGGGATACCCTTGTTTAACTATGCAGGAAAAGCTCTACTGTTTGTTTGTTTTTTGTTCTGCTCCTTTAAAGGGATAGTAATGTTTCAAAATAAAAGCCGCTCCAATTAATCTTCATAGTATTTGGGCCATGCAGAGCGTATTTCAATACTGTCAGAGTTGTAGTTCAAGAGTAATTGAATTGGAAAAAGTATGCCCCTCCCACCCCTTTTACTGATGTAACAGTGCTCACCTCAGAAAAGAAAAGTGGTGTCCAGGTAGCTTGCATAGCGGGACAGTCTTCAATTAGCATAAAGGAAAAGCCTGTCTGGGATGGGGCAGGGTCTTCATTGTTCTCACAGTAAGAAGATTGTCCCTTGTTGTGAGCTGTCTGGTCTTAAGACCAGATTCCATATCTGAGGGGATGTGGCTTACTCTAGGTAAAATGGGTGGGAGGGGGTACTTTATCATTCACTTGCTCTTGAACTACCGCTTGGACAGTATTGAAATAACACTCTACATGGCCCAAATACTATGAAGATTAATTGGAGCTGCTGTTTTTGTGAAACATTACTGTCCCTTTAAAGTCATGCTTAACCCTTGTATGTTTTGCACACTCCTCTGTTCCTTAAAAGGTTAAGCATGTAGTCACTGTAATAACATTTCATTTGGGATTGAACTGTGTCTTGATTTGTGGTTCCTTCTGGGTAATCCGTTGCACAGTGTATCTTGATGAGTGCCTGTATTCCTGTATCTTGCCTACATGTATACAAGAAACACTTTAAACCACAACACTTAAAGGAACTTATTTTGATGGAACATATAATTGAAGAATTCCATATATTCTAGGAAATTCCATTTTGATAAAGGTTGTCATTTTAGTTTTTTTGTTAATTTCAAAATGTGTTGGTTGCCCACCTAAGGTCCGTTTTTCTGAATTGGTGTTATAGTAGAACATATTCAAGCTGTATGAAAATACGATGCGTTAAAACAAGATCTGGAGTAAAATAAAAAAAAATTTTAATGTCAAGTCACCTAGGCCTAAGGTAATCCTATAGAGCATCTCACTCGGGTAGATATGCTTCAATCCAGCTAGGTTACAGGACAGAGGACAAAAGACTTTCTCCTCATTACCTTGAACTCTGGGTATGACATTGGCTACTTCCTGGTTATCACATCAGATTATTAACTTGACCACTGCAAGTTTCTTGACTTCGTGCCCGGCTAGACCTCTGCTTGAATCTGACTTCTCTCCTGTTAGATTTCATTTCTGCATGCTCTCCACTCTACAGCCTGAACACCCGTGGCTATCTATATGTACACTTTGCAGCCAGAATGGAGTACCGGCAGCAGAGAAATGAGCCTGTGATCAGATTGCCTTTCTTTGTGCTGCACCAGCAGTCAAGCTTGTCTACTGCTCAATTAAGTGCTACTTCTTCAGTCTCCTCTCTGGTGAACCCATTCTTGTTCTGGCCTTGGCTCAGCACAAGATACATAAAGTTTAACCTTGCAGTCAGCATCTCTGCCTACGCCTGCAGCAAGGGTTCTTCTAAGGCTGCCAATGCACTTGAGCACTGAACATTGTTCTCCAAACACCACTATCTGCTGGTTGTACTGTTCTAGGCTGGTCCTGACAACAGCTCTTTTAGTTGTATACTTCTAAATCAACTATTGTCTTCTCCAGTCATCTGGGCACACAAACAGGTCAGGTTTTGGGGATATCCCTAACGAGATAAATCTGTGACCAAGGTGCTGTCTAAAACCTGTGATCACACAGGATAGCTTGACCCTTTAGTGCCTGAAGGAATGTGTAGAATCAATGATCTACATCTCACACCTTCTGCTTTTGATTGGCTGGAGTGTCACACCTGTACTTCCCTTTTTTCACCATATTTACTAGTGTTGGCTGATACCTTGGAAGACTTCTAGTGATCTGTCAGTTGCTATTTTGGCTGTCTTGACACTGGTTTCCTTGTTTTGCTCTGGACCAAAGGTTCCTAAACTTTATTTCCCCACCCCCCCAAAAAAATTAGAGGGGGGGTTGTCATGTGAAACTGTATTGCACCCTTGCTATTTATTTTTAAACCTTTAAAGGACCAGAGTGGTGTAGTGTGCATTGCACAGCAATTCAATGTGCAGCCATCTGGTCCTTCAATAGTTAAATAAAAGTAACCGTTGCGACAAATTTCTACAAAATGTTTATTCTTCCCTGCCAAATGTAAACTGCACACATGATTGCCTTTTTGAAAGAACGACAGATTTTTGACAGTATGCAGAGCTGATTTGCAGCCGGGTCTGTATTCAAGGCCTTTCCACATGGCACAGGTCAAATATTGGCTAAAACCCCTACTGGTCAGCCATTTATTGGAGGCTGTAAACAGTATTGCAGCATCCAGTGTCTTGTGTGTAAGATTTGTGTCCAGTGGCCCACAGGCTACCATGTGGGCCACGTGTGCTGAAACCAGTTTGTGTCCAGTGTATTGTCAAATTTTGGTTGCAGCATGCTATGTTGGGACTGTTTATACAAGGTGAAATGTACCCTTGTGAACAGCTCCATCAGGTGCAGTATGTTTTTTTGATGCAGAGTTAAAAACATTGCACTAAAGTCATTAGTGCGTTTGATCCATGAGTTTAATGCTTGAACATATCTTTGCAAGTATCTAAAGCTTTGAGAAACTTTTATAATGTCAGATTAAGTGTACGTTTTTTACGGTTTTGTGTGTATCAACCTTTACCAATAAATGATACTCCCCTCTAATACTTTGTTTCTCTAATTGGTGTCCCTCTTTTGGATTAACCTCTGACCTCTTGTCTGTAGAAGCCATGAAGTTTTTTTCTGCCCTGAGGTTCTTTGCTCGGAGTGCCTATAAGTGGCTATCTCCTAAGTATTCTAGTCCTTGTAATTGTATCACAGCCCTTAAAAATATTACAGTTCATAGGTTAATGAGGAGGAAGAAGCTGCAACCTGGCGAGAAGGCTTGTAAATGTGGGTTAATCATTGTGTATCAGCAGTCATGTCTATAAAGTGGAGCAGTTCTGGGACAAATCAGCTGCACCTCAGACAACCAATAAAAATTCCCAAAATGCCCAGTTATTTAAATGGACTCTTAACCTCTTGAATGCTAGACAGATCTACAACATATTTCTTAATACATTGGATAGCTCTCTATCATTCAAGCCCCCCCATTTAAGTCAGTTCAAACCTATATTTGCCCTTTATAGTGTATTTGCTTTGCCTCAGAATTTGCTCCATTTTTAATACTTAATTGCCAACATAACTGTTGGATCCCTTGTGATACATTTTGCTATCATTTGGGTAACTGTATGGGTCAGGCTGTGCGTCAGTGGGCTACCTTTGCAACAATAGACCAGGGGTACGGGATCTTTCCTGAGCTGTCAGAATATTGAGCATGCTTATGGCTATGGCCTGCTAATACTTCTGCTTCTGAACCAATCAACAGTGATACATTAACTATCTGCCATCATCTTCCTCATGGGATTGTCAGTTGTTGGGGCTCCAGCTGTTTGACTACAACTCACATTGTTGGTAGACATTCTTTGGTGCTGCTGGAGATTGCAAATCTTTCCCAATCCACTGTTGAGTAATGGAAGTTGCAGCCTTCAACCCCTTAATAGCCAGAATTACCAAACCTTGATCTAGTGTGATCTGTTCACTAGGTAACAAGGTCTTGCTCACTATTTGTAACACACGCTCAACAAAAGCGATCTACCCCCTCACAAACTTCTTGTCCATCTTCTCTCTCTGACTGTCGTTATCCTTTAACCTTTCTCTTCCTTGGGGCTCACAGGCAGAGAAAAAATCACATGTCATAACAACATCAAGGCTGATTTAAAAAAAAAAAAAAAAAAAAAAAAAAGTATTGATTCTGGAGGAAGCTAGCTTCAGCATAATGGGTGAATAAAATTATGAGATAACTTTTATGTATAAAATGTGGAGCTAGCTTGCAATCTAAAAGCAAGCCAGGTGAGTCCTATTTATGAGCGTATTGGTCCTACCAGCAGGAGGGTGGGGAGAATACTTCCTTTAGCTCCACCTTCTGGAAACATCTTTCTAGGTTAGGGTTGAAAGGCAAGTGACCCCCTCATTTGAGGGGTCACTTGCAGTTCTACTTCTGGAAATATATAGTTTATTCAGCTGTTAGGTTTTGTTTACCATGTAACCACTGGCCCTGCTATGCTAGTTACAGGATTGAAAACTGGTTCTTTGGCAAAGAAACATGTAGGTTACTTTCACTTTACTGACATTAGTACAGTGACGTTGCATTGGATCTGTCAGCCGTGGTTAAAGGTAATATGTTGTATTATGGTGGTGTCATGCAGTAAGCGCGGTCAGTATGGCAGCCTACAGGGGGTTGCTAGCTCACTATATAAACAAGCTGTGGTAGAGGACGAGATGCTTATCCCAAACTCCAGTGAATGGCCAACCCGCATTTGTGCCGTTTTTTAATAATGACTAGAGTTCAAGTGGGACTGTCATCAGACATGCCTCCCTTGTTTTCCACTCTGTGTGCAGGAATATTGATGAGATATATGAAGACAAAGGGGGCTGTAACAGTCCTATCATCCATATGAAAGGACCTGGACTAGTCTTAACCCCTTCAGTGCCAGAGGCTTGGGCCATTTCCTGTACCCTGCAGGCCAGACACTTTTTCAGCATTTTTGCTATCCTTCCATTTAGGCTTCATTTACTCTGGTGATTTTTAGTTGCATATGGAAAACTGTATATTGCTTTTTTTTCAGAACAAAATGAGCTTTCTTGTGGTACCTTACATGAAGATAATTTTACATCGTGCAAAAAGCTATGATATCATAATGACACAAAGTGAAAATTTACTCATTTTGCTAAAATCACATACTATGTATCAAAAACATTTACCTTGATTGAAAAAGTTTCAATTATTTGAAAAAGCCCCAAGTCCCCCGAGTGTGAGTGTGAGTGTGAGTGTGAGTGTGTGTGTGTGTGTACAGTTTTACCTACGTCCATGGCTAGCGTAGAGCCCTAATCACCAGCAGCGCAAAATGACATTTTCAACTTTATAAACTAATATGCACATTCTAGGGTTTTTGTGGAATAACTATATAAAACTATATATTTCTGAACAGTAGACAACCTGTGCATCTAATAAGGGTTAACTTGCCTTCTTGCCCCAAGCCTGCTGTACCCAAATTCTTCCATAAGGTGCCACTACAGGAAACAAAATTTCATTCTCTTGTATTTCTGCCTCTTCATCTGTACTGAAATCTGTGAATACCATGGAATTTCCAGCTGTATTACTTAGCTAGTGCTCTGTAGATAAAAATGACACCTCATTGGTATGAGTCGACCTACCTTAGGGTGGTGCCAGAAGCACATAAATACACCTACCTGTTTGCTTCCTCGAAAATGGCTGCTTGTACTAAAATGTTCATAACTGTTAAATACATGAAAGAAAGGTGTAAAAGGTATACCATTTTGGAAAGTAGACATTCTTCCACATTGAATGAGGGGTCACTTGCCTTTCTATCCCTGGGCTGAAGTGCAAAATATTTCCAAAAGTTGGCGCTATAGGAATAAATACATGTGGTTTTTTTTTTGTTTTGTTTTTTAACCTTTCCACCACTTCAAAAATACTAAAATCTTTGAAAACGGACCTGTGACTACCAGTGTAACAAAGTGTGTGGGAGGGTAAGGGATTAGGCAGTGTTTGTGGGTATGAGCAGAGGAGCAAGGATGGTGGTGATGGTGGGGCAGTGTCTGAGACTACCAGTGTGCACTGTATGTCCCCCTCATATAAAGTTTGATTCCTAGCCTGAATCTAGTGCATACTGGTACTTTGAGTCTACCAGTAGGCAGTGGAAACAGGCTAGGGGTCAGGCTAGGGAATGGGACTGCCATTTGGCTGTTGAACCAGGCAGGGGAATATGGTACGTGGGGGGGGAGTTGGAGGCATTTTGTGTGCATGGCACAGGTGTGCCCAATGCACTGCAATGCATTGGACCCCCTGTTGCACACAGAGGTTTTGTTTTGTTTTGTTTTGTTTTTTTTTTTTTTTTTGTTTTTTTATTATTTTGTATTCATACCTGGTTTGGTATCAGGAACACTCCTGGTGTCCCCCATAAAGGTCTAAAAACAGAATAATGAAAAAAAGAGAAGTGTGTCACAGGGGGTCCAATGCATTGCAAAGCACTGCGTTGGACACCCCCATGGCACATGCATTTTTTGGGGCTTTTTCCCACAATATTTTTAAATAAAAGGGGGGGGGGTAATCCTTTATGTTGGTTGCAAAGCAATGCATTGGGCCCCTGTGGCACACACAAGTTTGTGTGTGTGTTTTTTTTTTTTTTTTTTTTTTGTTTAATTAAATTATCATTACTTTGTATTCAGATAGCCACCAAACAAGCTCTGATTACAAAGTAATGATAAAAAAACCCTGTGTGTGCCACAGGAAGGGGGTCTGCATTGAACCTACCCCCTCCCAGTGGCACACACAGGGTTACATTTTTTATTTATTTATTTTTTTATTATAGACCTCATTGAGGGGCATCAGGATCCCCCCCCCCCCCCAATGAGGTCTTAGTGAGTGCCACAGGAGTCTCCAGCTCATTGCAAAGCAATGCATTGGATCCTTGTGGCACTCAGAGGGTTATAATTTATTTACTTATTTTTTGTAATATAATTTCTTCGTAATCAGAGCAATCCTGATGGCCCCCCAACAATCTCTGATAAGAGTAATGATAAAAGCCCTGTGTGTGCCACAGGAGGGAGGGTGCATTGGACCCCCCTGTGGCACAGACAGGGTTACAGTTTAAATTTTTTTATAGACCTCATTGAGAGGTATCAGGACCCCCCCCCCCCCCATGAGGTCTTGCAAAAAAAAAAAAGTGACCTTGTGAGTGCAATGTGCTGGGGACCTCTGCAACACTCACAGGGTTACTTTTATTATTTTTATTTTTTAACTGTTCAGACCTCATGGGGAACATCAGGACTCCTCCTGGTGTCCCCTCAGTTATTTATCAAAATAGCTCTTCTACCACCGGTAGGAGTGAATGGGACCGGGGAAACTTCCCTAACGTCATCGGTGCTCATGTCACCGATGACGTTGGGAGGTTTCCCCCGGTCCTGCCCACTCCTACCTGGAAGTTCGGGTAGGAGAGAGGAGGAAGGAGTAGCTCTGCTTCTCCCTCTTACATATTGCTCTCCCAGCACGATCGGCTGGGAGATCAATAACTGGGGAGGCATAAGAAGTGATCCTCATGTCCCTCCAAGAGTGTCAGGCTGCATTTCAGCTGAAATGCGGCCACTGCAAGCCGGTTATACCGCCTTATGCATTGACCGCATTTTAGCTGTACAGTGTACGAGCGTGGCACAGCGGGTACAGCTGTGTCCACTCGTACATTGTACCCACCTGGCATTCTAGGGGTTAAGGACACACAGGCAGATTTTATAACATTATGATTATTATATTTAGTTTAGCAAGGCATCTGTTCTCTCAATATAAACAGATGTTATAAAATCACAGAAAAAAACAGAGCTAACTGCAGTAGTTCTACAGTTTCAATGACCTTTCAACACCATTCCATTTATAGGGATAGTAATACTTAAGTATTACTAATCCCTATGGTAAAGTCCTACAAAAAATAAATGTATTGCCCCCAGTGTCCTCTCTCAAACCTTTATGGTTTGAGAGATGATCGCTCCTAACGTTGCCCTCTTGATCCCCCTTCCCAGAAGTCAGCGTTGTAGCTGACTGAAGGGAAATCCGGTCGTAGATCATCAGGCGGCTCTGCAGCAGAGCAGCGATCGTGTTAATTAAAAAAAAAATCTTTCACTAAAACGGTCTTCTGTGTTTTTTAGTAACGCTATTGCGGCTGTGCTGGAGAGCCGCCTGAAAGTCGTACGACTTGCTTCCCTGCAGTCAGCTATAACACTGACTACAGGGAAGGGGGAGGGAGAGGGCAACTTTAGGAGTGATAATCTCTCAAACCATAAAGGTTTGAGAGATGACACTGGGGGCAATACATTTATTTTTAATAGGACTTTAATATAGGGATTAGTAATACTTAAGTATTACTATCCCTTTAATGCCACTACAGATTTGCAGTATTGATTTAATGTATCAGTGGAGGAAAACTGCAGCATGCTATGTCTCTCTGAAACAATTTCCTCAACTGTGTAACATGCCCCTTAGAACACAGCGATGCATAACTCATGTTTGTTTGTTTTTTTTTTTTTTGTTTTGTTTTGTTTTTGTTTTATACATCTAGCGATATATACTAGAAGAGCCCATGTACACGGGCCACAGTGGAGGGCGGTCACTGTGCAGTCATGCGCAGTAGAGACTCCCCGCGCTGCGGCTGATCTAGAGCTGGATGCTCCGAAGTCTGACTTAGGAGCGGCCAGCTCTGTATCAGCCTAGTCACGGAAGTCTGTACTGCGCATGGCTGCGTCATTATAAACTTGGTAGCAAATTATTATTTAGGATATATAGTTACTTACAGTGTTTGTAGTTCAAGCACTATTCAACACGAAAGAATCCCCGTCTGACCCCTTCTGGCCTCCTCCCCTTAGATCTGTAATCCAGACTTGGGACCAGACGGATGCAGCAAGGGACAGTTTTCTGTCAGGAAATATAAGGAAAACCCTGCCCCCTTAACGAAAGAGGGAAGGACTTTCCTTTTTGCTTATTGAAGATTGTCTCTCGCCACTCTCCAAACAGCGTGACGCAGCGAAAGGGGCAGGACAGGGATATTTTCTTCTTGAATAGCGTTTGAACTACAAAGTTAAGTAAATATATAGCGGGTTGTGTTAAAACCCTGTCATTGGTGGGAGCTGACATAAAGCCGCCATAACTGCAGATTCGCCCCCAACCACCACCACCTCTCTTTTTTTTTTTTTTTTTTTCTCTTTTTTTTTCTCTCTCTCTCCTCCTTGCTCCTAAATTTGAAGGGTCACTGAGGTCTCATGCTATCATATTCACATAATTAACTGCAGGCACATTCAGAAGTACCTTGTATTCTGGTGTGTACATTGCAGTGGAATTGCCCAGCACATCTGTTACACTCTGATTCTCATGCTCATCCTACTGTAGCATTGCCTCCCTAGTTAGTAGTGCTAGCAATTGCCTCTGTATCTAGGTGATCTGCAAGTGAGAGAACTGGGAGAAAAGTGTTAATTTCAAATCAACTTTTTCTCTAATTATTATGTTTAGAAGATCACACAGGGTCTCCTATTCTAAAGGGGAGCAAACTAACTGCACTTTTGGGGAGAAATTCTCATTGACTTTTAGTTGGGTGTTTTAGCCCCTTGAATCTTGGAAGGTATCTGCAACACATTCACTTCACAGTGCATTGGAGAACACTCTAGCATTGAAGAGGTGAAAAGCCTATTTTAGATCAATGGGAATCTAGGGGTTTTTGTTTTTTTTTGTTTTTTTTTAAATATCCCCGCAGTAGTGCAGTTGACTTGCTCCAGGTTTGTGCTTCTTTTGCAAGGTGTGTGTGTGTGCGTGTAATTTCAGCAAACATTTATCCTATGTTATAATTTGCTAGGATGCTTGACTGACAGAAGCCATCATACTCAGTACTGACTGCCCGAATGCGCCGCGGCTGATACGGACCGCGGTGCTCCGAATTCAGACCGGAGACATCTCTGCGCACCTTTGTGGGACCGCTTGGTGCCAGTAAGGTGCGCAGAGAGGACTACAGTCTGAATTCAGAGCCCCCTGGTCTGTATCAGCCGCGGTGCGTTCGGGCAGTCGGTGCAGCCAGTAAGAAGGCAGGATCCGGCCACCAGCCGAGGTTGCTGGGTGGCACTGTGGCCTGTGTACACAGGCTTTTCAGCTAGGCAAATGAGGCATTGGGGGGGCAAGAGTGTTGTGAAAGAGGCATTGGGGGCAAGAGGGTGGTGAAAGGGGTATGTGGAGCAGGAGGGTGGTGAAAGGCATTGGGTGGGGCAAAAGTGTGGTAAAAGACCCATGGGGGGGGCAGAAGAGGTATGGGGGCAAGAGGGTGATGGAAGAGGCTTGGGGGGCAAAGAGTTTGCCAAAAGGCATGGGGGGCAAGAGTAGGGAGAAAGGCAAGAGGAGAAAGCAATGCGTTGCTTACCCCACTGGCACTCAAAGGGTTAACATTACCCAGACCTTGGCCCGTGTACACTGGCTTTTACACTAGTTTAATGTAGCAAGGAGCATTGCATAGCCTGTGCAAAAGACCTACACACACACACACACACACACACACACACACACACACACACACTATATTTGAGTGTCAGAGGAGTGTGTAATGTACTAGACACCATTGTTGGAAAGAAAGGGTTGAAGAATAAGTGTGAGCATCAGCAAGCATATTATTTTAACCTGTTGAGTGATAGATGGGTGTGTAATGTGATGACGATCCTGCTAGTAGTGAAATGGTTAATGGAAGAAGATGAGGGAGCTGCATTTTAATTGTAGGTCATATTTAACGTTTTGACTGCCAATGCATTGCACACTTGGAATATCTGAAGAGTGTCCAGCATATTGCTCATCTGGCACTCCTATGTTTTAATGTGAGTGAAGTGGAATGCTAGTAATGTATGTGTGAGACTAACAGGGAGAGGAATGAATCGCTCCAACACACAGCTTTTACTTCCTGTGGACTTTATGTAGACATGAGTATATAGGAGGAGTGATTCATTCACAATGCTCTTCCCTTATTTACAGTGTGTCTGCCTCTTACTAAAATTAAGAACAGGCTGCTGAGCCGGAGTGGCTAGAAGTGAGAGGAGGGCGCTCATGTTTTATGGCAAGGTCAAGCGTTGATGCAGATTAGATATGAAGGAGATACACGCAGATACACAAGCACCTCCATGCAGCAGATGGAGAAACACAAGGCTGTGCTCTGTCCACTTCTCCTCTGGGTTGCCCCTCCTGAGCTTGTTGCATGGGGAGGCTGTGGTATACTAAACAGTGAAAGGGAGCGAAGTTGGATGTAGAGAGGCTTTTCAAACACACAGTAAGAGTGAAGGGGGTTATGACACATATACACAGTCTCGGCTGTTCTGTACTTGTACACACCTTTGTTAGATGCTTCCCAGTGCTTCTTTTGCAATGCTGTTGTAAAGAAGAGCAGCCCATCTTGTTTTTGGAGCTTAGAGCAGGGCAGGACATGTGGGCCAGCTCTTCCTTTATTATAGTGTCAGCAAAGCAGTGCTGTGGAGCCTGTATAATGGAAGTGTGTGAAAAATACAGACCAACATCAGCTTTGCACTGTGGGACACAGGAGCCACAGTCAAATTCTACAGTGTAAGTTACTGTAAGTAGTCCAGCCCATCAGCGATGTAATAGTGTTACGACCTCTCTGTAATATCCAACATGCTGTAGAATTATGTAATTGTGCACAAACATTACACATAGATGGCACTGAGTAAAGCAGAAAAAAAACTTAAATAGTGCTACAGGATATGTATAAGAAAAAAAGCGTATTGCACGTGTTAAGCATATAGCTGAATACATGATTATGGTGTGCTGGTTCAGTACACTGCAGTAGGCTTTAAACATATTGACATGACAGGTTGGGCAGTGTCGGTGTGTTTTTGGGAGTCAGTCCTTTCTCTACTTAAGAGTAGATGGGGTGGGCAGACTTCTTGCAGAGATTTTGATTGGAGTGACCGGAGGGGCTTTGCCTCCCTGTCTACCCCTGTCAAAATCACTCCCACACATCCTGGAGAGGCAGTGTGGTGAAGATTAGAATATCTCCTCCTTACTGCCACCCTAGGGTGTGGCTGGCAAGATGCCAGCCTTCTTATTTTATTATATAAGATGTGCATATACACCTAAAATGTACTAGTAATGAAAGTGTTTACTGATACACTTGGGCCTAAAATCTACCCTTACAAATGTTCCAGTTGAGCTTCTGTTGTCTTTTACAATGCTCCTTCAGTCCCAATAATAGCATTCTTGAACTGTGAAGTGCTAGTCACGTGTGTTTAAAGGTCTGATCTAATGTACCAGTCTCTTCAAATGTGAGTGCAGTGTGTACCAATCTCAATAAATTAACTGCCTTAGCTCTGATCTCCCTTTACAAACACAACAATCAATGTAACCGTTTGAGTGCCAGAGGTGTGTAGAATGCATTGAAAACAATGTGCTGGATACCCCTCTGGCACTCAAAGGGTTATGAACCAGAGGGGTATGGAACACTTGAAGCTTTAGGTTGGAGTTTTAATTAATTGAATTTTATCCCTTTAACTGGCTGACTAGATAATGTAGCATGTAAGACTAAGCCATTTCCTTGTTAGGTTAAAGTTGCATCCCATGTACTGTTTTCTGTTCACACCCACTCTTTTCTGAATAATACAGGTTAGGCTGCTTCATGTCGTCATCTGTAGAGCTGACACACTAAAACTAAAACTACAACTTGCCATCTTGTACACACAAACCATTTTCTACTTTTTGATGCATGTATATCTTTATATAGTACCTGTAGCTCTTTACAGCATGCTATGAATAGCCAATGTTACCAGTAATGAACTGAAGGCCAGAAAAGGGACTGGTGATAACTGACACTTGCAGGGTTATACGCACTTAGACAAAACTGGTGTCTTTCTGCGTTTGATTCAAAATGGGGCTTTTAATCCCTTGATTGTGAGAGGCCTCATTGAGTGTCAGACAGGTACACAACTCATTGAAGAGAAATGTCCTCTGGCACTCAAAGTGTTAAGCTGGTGTTCGTTTTGAATCAACGGCCATCTGTATTTGTCCCCTATGGCACTGTTGAAGCGGAACTGTCACCTCTAATACACTGTGTCTCATATGTTGACTCTCCCCCCCCCCCCCCTACACACACACACACACACACACACACACACACACACACACACACACACACACACACATCGCCAAGTACATACTTTGAGATATTTGCTCTCAAAATTAGACTTGATGTAGACACTTCCGCATTCTGCAGCACGGGGTAACATCGGCACGGCTCTGCAGGACTTCAAAGTCCTTAAATCCTCCTCCCAGCTCTCTCTGGGAGCATTTTCACACTTCCTTTCATGGTGTGATGTGCAGCATGTATATTGTAACAGCAAGCTCTCTATGTTTGCTGTTACAATATGTGTGCTGCATATTGCCATGAATGGAAGTGCGAATGCTATCCCAGAGAGCTGGGAGGGAGGCGAGTTTGAGGACTAGGAAGCCATGCTGACTTTACCCTGTGCCGCAGAATGAGGAAGTGCCTACGTCAATCCTAATTTTGAGGGAGAATCTCTCCACTTCATATGGCACAAAAGCTTTATCCACAAAAACTTTGTAGACTTTTGGATAACAGTTTTTAAAATGGCACAAACCTGTGTCCCCATAGTGAACAAATTTGCATTCCATTAACATCTGCTCTTATACCTTGAATGTCAGTCATTGGGAAGCAAAAAGTTTGAGACCTCTCTGGCATTAGAGGTGGTTACAAGCCTAATTTAAATTGATGGGATATTATGTTCTATGGTAATGTGAGAGTGCTCCAGAATCCATCCAGCAACTTTGAACATAAGTCATAAATTGCCTTTATATAGCACAAATTTAAGAAGTCAGATTTTGAAGTGAATTACAGGAATACAAAAGTAAATTCCAAACAAAAATCACTTTACTGAATTTGCTGTTTATTTGAAGTGGTCTTGTAATAAATGTTAGGTATTTTGTTGTGGGGGGGAGACCTGTACTGCTCATTTTCAGTCTGTGTGTGTGACTTGCCTCTCCCCCCTCTCTTGCCTCTTTAGGGTCGTGTTGAATGATTTCTTGCTCGCATTAGAACGACAGAACCTAGCACACTGAATGAGGAGTTCTTGGCTTCCATAGCATCGCTTTCTTACAGTCGGTCTCTTTGAATGAGGATGACAATGGAAGAGATGAAGAATGAAGCAGAGACCACATCTATGGTTTCCATGCCCTTATATGCAGTTATGTATCCAGTGTTTAATGAGGTTTGTATGGAGCATTAATTTACTTGCAACTAAAAACACAGACCAAAGTATGGACTCTAAAATTGAATGTCACAAAATTCAAAATAATGTCTTCAGGAGACAAAATCCAAAGGGGAGGATATAGACTTAATGATACTCGGCTGACAACAGCAGTGTAAATTGACTTGAGTACTTTGCCTAACTCAAGACCAGATAAATTTGTGCGGTAAGGTCACTGTTAGTGCAGCTCTTCTAGAGCAAAATATTTGTATGATTAAATGTAACCCATATCTCCAGGACATCTAGTAAAGTAGACACTACACCAGTCTCCACACTTCAATTGTTCTAAAAGTGGCTTTCAATCCCTTGTGTGTTTGATAGGTCTCCACGCATTGCATCAATCTCTAACGTTCATGGGGTTAAAAATACCACTTTAATCAATGGGACATTTATTTTTCCCTCTTTAGTATAGGTGGTTTACTTAAGAATTGCTCCTTTTTCTTGTGGAGAAGTCCCATAAGGAAGTAGCTTTTAGTTAACTAGAAGGACTTTGATAGGTAGGTGTCCTTCAAACAGCAGCCAGTTACTTTGGTTTACTATTTGTTTTTGTGTGTGTTTGTGGTTGTGTTTTTGCATTTGATCTATTTTTGTCTATTGATAACTGTTTCAGCCAACAGTCGGACTAGGGAGTCCCTTGAAAGTCATTCAGGTCTGTTGATTGCTGTAATAAGGTGGCTCACTTTTATACAGGAAACTGCAGATATAATGACATAAATACATTATTACACATGGCTGCTATATGAAGCTCCCTACATATGCAAGGCATGTTCCCAGGGAATAATTCCCCTTTTAAAACTTTGCAGTTTTTGCTGGTTGGTGATCTAAGGGACCAAATGATTTATGGATGTGAATACCAAATATCTCTTGACTTAAAAGGGCAAGCACACTCCCCTTATAACCAGCTTTAATATTAAAGCATGCTTTGTGCTTTATTATCCTGCCTGTCTGACAGGCTGGACACTTTTTTTCTTAAGTTAGAGTAGTGTCCAGGGTCTTTTATAGATATGGAAGGAGGCTGATATTTCCCATCTGACACAAGTGATGGTTCAGCCTCTTACACCCTCACAGGTATCTTTTTTTTGAATGGTGTCCCCCCTCACTCCCCAGCATGACATCAGTCATAGCTCTGCTCTTGGATGGTGATGCTTGTCTTCAGACTCTCTTTGAAATGCAGTGTGATCTACGCACAAATGGAGTTAACATCTGTTAGAAGCCCAGCGACGCTGCTAATTGACATAGTGGCTAGTGAGTTTTTTTTATATATCTTTTTATTGTCAAGGTGGTCCAACAGTATTAAATACATTCAAGACGAGTACAAAAGTAGTTTGGTAACATTACATTACTGTATTGAATAAACAACAATGTATGGTAATATACATATCAGTTGTTAGACTAACTAAACCCTTTACTAACTACTTAGCAGTCCCAACCCATCTCCCCTCTCTCCTATGCACCACCCCAGGCTCCACACCTCTCACTGGCACATCAGAGCCGTACTTAAGAACAAGCCCATCACCACTCAGTCTAATAACACATGCTATCGGGGAAATCAACCCAGGATTACCAGGCCTGTCACTTCCCCCAGGTTCTGTCAAAATTTTGTGGGGAGCCTCGGTGTATGCAGATAAGTCTATATTGTGAGATGTTCTGCGTCACTAGGCTTATCCAAAATTTATGTAAACTTTCCCACATTAAACATCATATTCTATTTGTTTGCCCAATGTGCCATTTTATGTAATCCCTCTGTAGAGTACAAATGTCCTGATCTGAATTAATTACCCTGCATAATTTAGTGTCATCTGCAAATATTGATATTTTGCTTTCTGTATCTGTTTATGTTCATTTATAAACATGTTTAAAAAGCAACGGAACAAGTACTGAAACCTGAGGTACTCCACTCTCAACTTTATTGTATTGGAAAATTGTCCATTTACAACCACACACTGTTCCCTATCCTTCAACCAGTTTTCTATTCAAGTGCAAAGGCTATCCCCTAGCCCCAACTTCCTTATTTTATACCCCAGCCTCCTGTTGTGGCACTGTATCAAAGACCTTTTGCAAAATGCAGAATACTGCATCTATTGCTTTACCATTACCATTATTTAGGTTGCTATTTACATCTTCGTAGAAGCTCAAAAGATTGGTTTGGCATAATCTCTTCCTCATAAAACTGTATTTATTCCTGGTAATAATCTTATTTTCTGCAGTGTAATCCTGAATATAATCCCTCATTGTCCCTTCTAGCTGTTTTCGCACCACATATGTCAAACTCGCAGGTGTATAATTCCTATAATTCCCAGTTCCCTTCTTAAAGGGGATATATCACCCCACTACAAATGTGTGTGTTTTTTTTTTTTGTTTTTTTTTTTGCCAAATCCATCCTAGAAAAATGTGGCACCCAGAGCTTATTCACAGGGCACTCAAAAGTGCCATGGCACCCTAGCTGAGAACCACAGATTTTAAAAGCCACTTCTGAGCAACCAAGGGGATAAGGTAGTAAGGGCTGAATAAATTCAAATAGAATGTAGAGGTCCCATGAAAAATAACCAATCAGAAGAGAAGTATATGTATACTTAACCATTTGAGTTCCAGATAGGTATCAAACACAGTATTAGAGGAATATCTAACTTGTTGCTTTGAAAAGGGTTAAGAGTTAGCAAAGCTTGTGTTGTTCAAGGCTAGTGATCTACAAAAGTTTAGGCACAAAATAAATGTTTCCTCTGGAGCAGCGATTTTTGTATAAACAGAGAACCGCAATCTTTTCTTATGATCTCTATGAAAAAGCGGATATCTTTCTCTTTCATTACACTGGCATTTTTTTTCTTTTGGTCTTCCAATGTGATAAATTAGATTTATGAGCTCTGTGGGATGTATGAGGACAAAGGGCCGTGTGTAAAATTATAGCCTCAATTTGTGCAGTGTCTCCAACTTGAATCAATCCTGAATTCTGGCTTCAGAAGTAGCATTGTGTTATTTTTGTGACAGCTGGTAAACAGACTGCTCTGTAGTGCTGGCGCATCTGTATAGAAAGCTGTCCAATAGGAAATCATTTAGACACATTGCTTTTGGCGTAATGTTTTCTTCTTGCTCCCAGAAACATGCAGATGCTGCAAATTCAGCTATACACTTTTTTTTGTCTTTCTAAAATGTCTTGCAGAAGATACAGAGGGCATGTTACAAAGTAAAATATGGGTAAAACCCAACTGTATCATGGGGAAAAATTCTTTGTGAGATTGGGTAAAAAATTTGAACTGCCGTTTTGAAGGGATTGAATCTCCAAAATGATTCCTTGAAGGGGGCTATGTCCTAAGAATAAGTCTCTTAATTTAATTTAATGGATTCGTTTACTATTCTAGATTGACATAAGCGACCTGCTATATGAAGGATACCAATTTTTTGAGCTACATCTGCAGTGTCCTGTATATAGTGGTCTCTACTGAATTGTCTCCAGGTCAGATCACCCCACAATAAACCATAGGCTTGGGTAGCTTGTAAGGGGCACAGATGTATCTGACTTTTAAATACAATTGGTGGTAGACTACAAGAAAACACAATTACTAATATAGTACCTAGATAAAACAATCTGCTGTTGAAGACCTCTCCCTAGGTAACCTTTTGCGTACCCCTCTGACACTAAAAAGGGTTAAGTCTTTCTTTTGTTTAACCTTTGAGTGCCAGAAAGGTATGCAATGTGTTGCAATGCATTGGATACCTCCTGGCACTCAAAGAGTTATAGGGTATAGTCGTCATTTAATTGGCACTGGATGCCGTGATCATAGACTAGAGCAGGGCTGTCCAAGTTCAGTCCTCAAGGGCCACCAACAGGCCAAGATAAAAGGATTTCCCTGATTAACCCTTTGAGTTCCAGAGGGGTTCACAACCCATTGCAAAGCAATGCGTTGCGTACCCCACTGGCATTCTAAAGGTTAAAGGGACACGAATGTCTCTCCCCCCCCCCCCCCCTCCAAAACTTAATACAGTACAACTATTACATACAACACAGTCGTGAAAGAAATAAGCGATAGAGCATTACAACATATAATTGCAATGAGTAGAGGGAAAGCAATTTAACAATGGCTGCTAGGAATTCCAGTGTGAGAGATAGTGAAAGGTACACTCTCATTAGCTTCAGGAGGATCAGATCAGAGAAGCAATCATGTATCGTATCGTATCAAGATGATGTTCTAAGTGTTTTCCATATATGGAAGAGGGAGGGGAGGGAAAAGAAAGGGGAACCTCCCTGCCACAAGGCAACCAGGAGACATTGTCACCCAACTCAAGGACCATCCCTCAGAGTAGCTTATGGAGAGGAGTCCAGTGGGGAAGATAGCATCAAGATGGAGTAGGGCAAGCCGGCGTAGTGAGTCCATATGGACCATGAAGATGGGATACGGAATTAGTTAACAGCTGATGCTGAGTGAAGGCACTCCAGCTGATAAAGGAGGAGAGTTCTCACATACCATTCCACCAGTGGTGGGTGAGAATCTGTGCCCCAGTACAGAGGTACAAGGTATTTAGCAGCATTAAGGATGATTTGTACAAGACCAAAGTCCATTGGGGAGTTTACCATTGGGAGGAGAAATGTGTAGAAAAAGGTATGATAAAGGGTCTATGCTGAGAGAAGTGTGAAAGGCTCTATTGATATGATGGATAACTGCAATCCAATATGGAAAAATCCGAGAGCAGGACCACTAAATGTGGTGCATGGTGCCACTGCCAATCCGCATTGCCAGCATGAAGGGGAGATGGAAGCATCAAGTAGGCTAAGCACTGGGGAGTCAGATACCATAGAGTGAGCAACTTGTAATTTAGTTCCTTGATGGCCATGTCTCTGATCTGTGCAGATGGGAAGTAATCAAGAGGAGACATCCAATGTGACTTGTAATTCCTTCTCCCAAAGGCGACTGAAATAGTGTTTTTGGTCAATGGAGGCACCTAAGCTAAGAGATCATGGCAAAAGGAAAGTGGACATAACTGAATTTGTCTGCATCCGAGGTGTATCTCAAAGGATGTCAGGGCTCCAATGTGTGGGGGCGATCCGCACAATGTGGCCATCCAATGCAGGATTTGTCTGGCTAATGGCCATGAAATGGGAGTCGGGGGTGGGGGCAAAGTAGAAGTGCGGGAGGAGAGACTGGAAGTTTGGGTAGAAAGGGACCCAAGAGTGAGTCCATCAGCGTGGCTCCTAATAGCCAAAGGAACTACGTTAGAACCTCCGGGGAAGTCAGGGTTGACTATTATGGAGCAGAGCGGTGATGGGGAAGGAGCAATTTTAGCCAAAGAACTAAAAGAACGTCATACATGGCCAAAGACCATATTCTCTTTGCGGGAAGCATTGATCTCCTGATCTGTTGCAAGACAGACCTGTAGGGGGTCTAGACTATCTAGGAAAGCATCCATAGTGTGGACCCAGGGAGCAGTAGAATTCGGGCACAGATCAAACATCTTGGATAGAGCAGAGGCAAAATAGAATCTCTCAGTGTCTGGGAGAAGCAGAGTTAGATTCTGATACCAAAATCCGTGGTGTCTTCCCCGCCCATACAAAAGAGGTACAGATGGTGTGGAGGGTTGAAAGGTATCATTTTGGGATGTGGATGGGAAGTGCGTTGAAAAGGTGAAGAGGTTTGGGGAGAGACCATTTTCACCATGTTAATTCTGTCTATCCCCATCTCCTGGATATACTGAGTTTTAAGGATGACAAGTTGATGTCGCACAAACAAGGCAGATTGGGGGAGATGAGAATTTCCAGGTATTGAATGAAGGATGTAGTCAATTTGAATTTGAATGAAATCTGAAAAGCAGCTGAAGTTCGTCTGGAAACACCCACTTCCAACACCTCCGATTTGGAATAATTAATTTGTGCCTGGGATAAGGAACAATACTCCTCCAGAATGCTGACCAGGGACGGCAGTGAGGTCAGAGGTTTAGTAATAAAGAAAGGTACATCGTCTGCAAAGGCAGCTAATTTATGTGTATGCGAGCCCGAACGGAGACTGTGGATAGCTGGGGAAGACCATTTTTACGGGGTGGCATATAGGCTCTTGATGGAGGTCAGGAGACGAGGGCCAATGCCAACGTGAGACAGGACTCGAAAGATGTATGACCATCTAACCCTATCAAAAGCCTTCTCTGCATCAGTCAAAATAAATAGGAAGGGGATCTATTTACGCATGGCAAGGTACAGCTGAGAAATGGTTTTTGTGGTGTTATCCCAGGCTTCACGACCTGGGACAAACCCACATTGGTCCGAGGAAATTAAACTTTGTAAATGGGGACGGATATGAGTGGCCAATATTTTAAAAGGTAAGGGGGGATCTCTTCCCGGTTTAGGCAGGACTACAATGTGAGATTCAAGGGCTTGGAGAGGGATTGGCGCTCCGGACATAATTGCATTATAAGCATTGGTCATATGCGAAATAAGAGGGATGAAACTTGCGGTAGTACAGTAACGTGAATCCGTCTGGTCCAGGGCTCTTCCCCAAGGTGGTAGATTTTAAGGCATTAAGTATTTCGGATTCATTTATGGGGGATTCCAGGAGCAAACTATTTTCGGGCAGGGAGGTTTGCTCTTCGAATTAAATCTGACATTTTGGAAGACCAGTCAGAAGGCAGAGGTGAGGATGTCCCTGCCAGGTTATATAGGGACTCATAGAAGGTCTTGAAGGCTGCTGTTCTCTGTGAGAAGGTTTTGGATTCACCATGGCCATGAGTTTATATATGCGAAACGTAGGAAGCTTTTCTCTTGTGACGTATCGGCCGAGCCATGGACCGACCACATTTGTTGCCTGCTATATATCTATGGTATTTCACCCACATGTGAGATTTGATCGTAGAGTCCCTTAACAACATATTACTCGGGGCTTCCTTGGTCTGGGAGATGGAAGTGAGAGTCTGAGTATTACGATCCGCTATATGTTTCTTTTCTAGCTCTCAGATTTGATTGACTAACTGGTCCACCCGGCATCATTCCTCCCCTCCACTTGATAGCATTTTGATTAATAAGAGCACATCGGATCACACATTTCGTGTGCTTCCCATATGGTAGTGGGAGAGATTTCAGTTGAGGAGTTGGTCCTTAGAGTTCCTTTAGGGACATAACGAAACTCTCATCTGAGAGGAGAGATTTGTTCCCGCCTCTTCCACCAGGATCTGAAGTAGGTTAAGAGTGAAATATAGAGGTCGCCGAGTGGTCGGACCAGGAGCGATGGAGGAGGAATGAAGTGAGTGGAGGAGATAATGGACGCTGAAAATGTAGTCCGTCCTAGAATGTGTTGTGTGGTGCGGAGTAGGTGTAATGCCCGCCAAGCGTCTAAGAGTTTTCAGCGGATGCGTTTGAGGTGAGAGATCCTAAATTAGGATTTTGTGGAGGATGACTAAAGATACAGTTCAATGGTCAGGTTGAAGTCGCCACCAACTATTATTCTGCTTTCAGTAGTGGAGTCAAGTAACGAGAGGATCTTGAATAGCGGCCGTCAGGGTCAGAGTGGAGATCTAACCAGGTCCAAGAGAGTGAGGCTCTGAACAGTATACCAACTCCACGTTGAGTGACGTTACTTTGAAACTAGACGTGGGTGAAAAGAGCTGTTAAGAAACCCGCACTTCCAGAGGAGGGCCACAAACTAGGAATGGCCCAGACCAGGCAGCAACCAAGGCAGGAGAGGAGGAGGGGGGGGGGGACATGAAGGAAAGAGCTGAGAGGAAATCCGAGGAGCGTAGAAGGAGTGTGGGTGGAAATAACCGTGCAATATTTGTGATGCCTCTAATGCCCCACAGGGCATTTGCAGATAAGCAAAAGAGAGGGTAGGAAGAGACAAAGGGTTAAGAGGCAGATACCCAAAGGCATTTTGGTAATGTAATGAGGGTGTGAGTGAACCTGAGGGAGAAAAGGAGCAGTTCAAGCAAGGTGAATTTAGGGATATATGAGAGAAAATATGGAGGAGAGTGTAGCAGTGCTATGGTGGTATTGGAGAGCGACCTTTCTATGAAAACTGACGAGGTGACGTTTCATACGAGCGCCTTGAGAGTACCTGGTAAAGTGAGGTAGCACAATATGTATATCAAGTGGGACCCACCTCTAAAAGTGGGGGGGATGATGACTAATGAGAAAATGAGTGGGTATAGGCCAGTTCAGGTTGGAAGAACAAATCCACGGAGGGGAAGCGATGCTGGCAGCCTTCTGCATGGGAGTGTTAGGAAAATGTGGCACAATGGGGCAAGTAGAGACCCATTGGTAAGTGTGTGTGATCCATGCTTCGGGTGACAGCAGGGTGGCTGAGTTCCCCTCTAAGTTCTTAGTGTGCTGTTCTATTGTTCACACTACATGACTAGTTAACCACAGAGACTGGTGAAGAGTTAGGGCCATGTCTAGGAGTCCAGTAACCCTGTCTACGTTATATATTCTATTTCTGGGGAGAGAGCAGACAGATTGGAAAGGGGCGGAAATGGCAGCAGGGCGAGTGGATGTCCACCACCCTATTGTTGCTTTGGGAAGGTTAACGGAGGCCTACCTGTAATAGCCAGTCTCCTTTGATTTAGCCCTGTGCACTAGATGGAGAGCAGAGCGGGAAGCATTGCGTAAAGTGGATGGGTTATCTGTATCTAACCTAGCATAGGGACAGCCCATTTATATCAGAGAGACCGCCAGGGGAAGATTGCTAAATTCAATTTGACCGGTTCACATCAACACGGTGTCAGTAAACCTGAGCAAGGTAGTCTTTAACACACATAAAGGATTAATGGAAGTAAGAAGCATATTGTATTAAAGAGCAAAACCTTTTAAGCTGATATTTGCAGGAATCTATAAGTGGGCGGATACTGTCTTGAGAAACTACCACAATAAACAGAGAAAGTAAAGTAGAAACAATGCTCGACTAAGCGGGGAATCTGCGAGTGTCCCATCATCCTCTGAGGTCTGATCCAATGTGGTTAAAAAGGAGGAGTGGTAATATGGAATGGTCAGGGGAAGACATTGGGAAATTGGGAGCTTATTTGCATTGAGTCTGAATCTTGAATACATTCTCATGAAGTGGTAGAGGGCATAGTGCCAAAGACACAACAGTGCAAAGTAGGTAGAGAGCTCAAATTATCAGTATGAACTTGGTGAGGAAGTAGGGGGACAATGACCACAGTCTCTTGTATTAGTAGGTGTGCGAGCCCTGGGATACCCCCACTGAGGATGAATACTACACTGTCATTAATAAAACATGCAAGTGGAAAGCTAGACAGAAGGGAAATGAAGAATAACTATTGCAACCTGACTTGGGAGGCAGGCCCCCAAGCACAAAGGAGTGGGTGGAAGTCTGCTATCCTGCCGGGGTGGCTTGAGCAATCTAGATCCCGCTCAAAATAATGACGACGAGCATGTAAATGGCTTTGAGGTAAAGGAGGTACATACCATATACAACATCAAAGGGCGTAAATTGGCAAGGGCAGCATCCCATAGTGGTAACCGTAAACAATTAGGGAAGAGAATACAAACATTCTCTGGAATAAGTCTTGAAGGTCCCCAGAGGGACTGCAGAGTGAAAAGTCTGCATCCATGGGCTCCGGGTCCATAAACCGTAAACAATAAAGGAACAGTTTTGCACCAAAGCGGAGAGCTTATGAGTCCCCCACCATCCTATGTGTCGGAGCAAATTGTGACTAAGGGGGGGGGATTCTGAGTGGGATGTGGAAGGCCTGGAAAAAACTTGAGCTAAGAGTTATGGGTTCTAGATGGGAACAACGCTCGTTGAGCCGTAAAGGGCAGGGAGTTGCAAACAGCGGAGCCAAACACATGGGGGATCCCAATTGTCAACGTGTACGATTGAGGAAGCGGGGAGATGAGTGGACATAATGCCCTATCCAGTGGGAATGAGAGGATACACAGGGCACACCTCCAGAAGATGGAGGACACCTCATCGTAGAGAGAACACAGAAGGTGGATACGAATCATCAAGATAAAAGTGGAAAATCACAACTGGAAATATAACCACCTCTGCCTGATGTTAAAGGTGAGCTTGCAGCCACTTTGAAGTAGGAGAGAGTCGTCTACCATGCCGGGGCATCAAGTGCAATCTAGATCCTACTCGGGGCAATGTTGAAGTGTATGTAGATGGCAATGAACTAGCTGGAATGAGCACTGGCATTCAACAGGCAATAAGCCTGTATCAGCCAGGCTAATGACCACAGAGTACTAATTTAAAAAAAAAAAAACACTAAAAGAAACAGAAGCCGTTTCTGGGTCAGTACCGTGAGTTCTGTGGAGGAGCCAAAAAGTGGAAAGACTGCTACATTAGGCACAGAATAACTTCAGGTCCAGGGCATTGCCTCCGGAGATGGTTGTGTGTCAGCACAACTGAGTATTTTCTTTGAGGTTGGGATGTCTGGAGACCATTCAAGTCTTCATTAGGTTTTGGGGGTAGCTGTAGATTCAGGCCGGGTGGCTGAAGGTGGTGATGCGATGCCAATGGAGACACAGAAGTGCAGGACACTCTCAGAGTATGAGCTGTGCCATTGTGGAATACAGAAAGGGAGAAGTGGGCTCCCCATCTATATTGGATGTGAAGGCCTCTGAGGTGATCCGTGAGATGGCGGACACTACGTCGAATGAACAAAGTGTGGGGGGAGAGGTCTTGAACGAGCTGGATCTTTGAGCCGGAACATAAAGGCAGATTGCCTTCTCTACTCCTGGACATGATGCGTTCCTTGATTTTGAACCTATGGAAGCAGATTATCAAGTCTCTGGGTTGTCCGTCACCTCTGAGCGTCAAGGCACGGTGTATTCTCTCCATATGTATAGGTCCTGAATTTTGGTCCCCCAAAAGGGAGGAGAAGTAAGTAGTGAGGGATTCTTTCAATTGGTGTGGTAAGATAGATTCAGGTAGGTGTCTGACCCTTATGTTTGCCATTCTCCCCCGGTTGTCCAGGTCATAAAGTCTCATGGCCATATGATTTTTGGTGTCCCATTGTCCCATTTGCAGGTTCAATGTGTATTCAGCCTCCTGGGTTTTCTTCTCCTCCTTGCTGGGCAACCCTGCCCGGCAATGGTTGAAAATCATTCTTCATCGAAGCTATGTCATCTTTGATGGTGGCTGTAATGCCATCAAGCATCTGTTTTAGATCCTCTTTGAGGCCAGCAACAGTAGTATTTAGACCTTCCTTGGTAAGAGAAACTGCAGATGAAGACATCATGGACTGTTCAGTTGAGTCCCCCACAGTATTAGGAACAGTAGAAAACTCTGCAGGATCACCGGTGGGGACAGGTGTCATGGCCAGCTCAGTCTGTAGTTTCTCATGAAGAGATTGATCCAGATGCTGTGAGCAGGCAATGGTGGGAAAGGCCATCCAACGAAGGGAAGAAGAGCTTCAGGTCTGATGTAGAGTGACCTTTCTTCTTTTGCTTCCCCTTCATTCAAACCCCACTGGATGTGGGGAATGGGAAAAATAAAGCTGTGGGTGGTTGGAGTCTATTTAATTCTCCTTTTGATATGATAATCACCCTCTGGATCGGAGCTCACAAGTTGTGCGACCGGCACAATCACTGGTTACGACAGGTCCTCGGAAAGTACCTTGTATTTCACTTGTTCTTTCTCCTTTAGGTTTTAGGGTCCTCTCTTCCACTTTGTTTGTAATGAATTCTCCAATTGTACATAGCTGCCAGAATATGATCTGGCTTTAAAAATTGTTTTCTTAGGAAGTTTTGGTGTTCCTTTAACATCTTGAAGGCTAAAGAGCATTAGGAAGCAATGCTCGGGAGGTCTCCACTAGCCTTCAAGGTGTGAAAAGCCCCAATTTAATGAAGTAAATATTCACTATGATGCAATTGGCTTGCCCCAAAACTGTTCACTCTTGCTTTCAGAAAAGTAAGTTTTTTGTTGCATAGAATTTGCAGTTCCAATGTGCTGGATACGTCTCTGGCACTCAGCGGGTTAAACAACTTTGGGTCTTTCATTTTTGCCCAGTTGTGTCAAATGGCTTGCTCCAGAGCTGGTCCAGCTTTTTTGGGTATGGCGCTAGGTGCCATTTAAACAGAACGTTAGATGTTTCAAGCAAGCAAGCTGGCTGACAGTCATAGAAAATGTAGCTTATTAAGATTTAACCCTTTGAGTGCCAGAGGGGGTATGAAACACATTCTGTTGCAATGCTTTGGATACCTTTCTGTCATTTAAAGGGTTAAATGTGGCATTTCTCCTGAATGCTTGCGAGGTCACCAAAGCATTCCTTTGTTTATTTAATATACAATAAAAACCTCTATCTTTTAAGAGGGTAAAGGCACCATTTAACCCTTTGAGTGCCAGAGGGGTGCGCAATGCATTGCAAACCAATGAGTTGCTTACCCCTCTGGCACTCAGAGGGTTAAATGACCATTGTAACTTGTTCCCTGTGGTTCAGCTGGCTTGCTACAGAACTGCTTCACTCCTACCTTTTTATAAATGTAACCCAGTTTGTCTTGATCTCCGCTTATTCCTTGTAGGCTAGGGAAGTCTCCAGCACATTCATAAAATGCATTGGACACTTAGCAGCCGAAGGGGTTAAGGTCTGTACATGCTGCTGCATTCAGCAATTAAACCTTGCACAGGGCTGAGTGTTGAGCTTACAAGGCAATGTAAGCACTGCAGATATGATGGGTTTAGCTGTTTATGATCTGATAACCCAGACAATCTCTGATAAGCTTCACAGCTGCAATGCAGTGTTTGCGTTTGCTAAGTGGGTTGAAATCTGACTGTACAAATGAAACCATGCTAATACTGATCTGATTCTTCTTCACTCCCCATGAATGATGATCGGTGCACACACACTGAATTGCTTTTTCAACACTTTAGAAACTGATACAAATATCAGATTGGTGATGGCATATATTGTTCTACAGGGAAACCAAAACAAAATTTGACGGCGAAGGAGAGCCAACTGGCACCTCTATTCTGCACGTTTCCCTCTCTATTGAAAAAGCTCACACTTGTGTAATCATTATAAAAGCCATAGCTGTCCTATTTGTTTTAAAATACATTCACTGTTTTACATTCTTATTAGAGAATTAATTGTATCCTTTTATGCGTTTTATCAAATCTTATTAAATCCCTTAAAGTGAACCGGTCACTTTTTTTTTTTTTTTTTTTTTTTTTTTTTTTTTTTTTTTTTTTATATATAGTTTAAAGCAGATTAAAATTTGTCTACCTTGTGCTAGTCATTTTTATCCTATAAATGATTTATTTGTTGGCGGCACAGTGTGACACTTTATGCTAATTAGTTGTGTTTTTTGGGGGCAATGTCACTGCATCATGCAAGGAATTGGGATGTGCCACCAAAACATAAAGGCTAAGTTCTCAAAGGTATTTTACAGAAAACATTAGTACAACCTACACAAACTTTAATTCTCTTTAAAATCTAATTGTCATGGGTTTTTGATGAAGGCTCACCTGCAGTCACACTGAGCACGCCGGGAGTCTAAAACAGACTGCTCCAAGCCTTGTAGCATTCTGTTTCAGCCCCTCTCTCGGTGAGCAGGTAAATGTAATCGCTGACATGTGACTGCTCCCCAAATGTACTCTGTGGTCCTACAGGGGAAAAAAAAAAAAAAAAAACGGTCTGCCTGGTCCTTTAAAAGGATAATAAAGTTTCAAAATAAAAGCTACTCCAATTAATCTTCATAGTATTTGGGCCATGGAGAGTTGTAATTCAGTTCAAGAGTAATTGAATGATAAAGTATCCCCCTCCCACCCCTTGTACTGATGTAACACTGCTCACGTCAGAGCAGCAGGGAGATGTCCAAGTGGATTGCAGAGAGGGACAATCTTCAATTAACCTAAGGGAAAAACTTGGAAAAACCTGTCAATGGGGGCAGGGCTTTCATTGTTCTCACAGTATGAAGATTGTCCCTTGCTGTGAGCTGTCTGGTCTGTGGACCAAGTTCCACATCTATGGGGTGGTGGCTTACATTAGGTAAAAGGAGCAGGAGGAGAATACTTTATCATTCAATTACTCTTGAACTACAACTCTGACATTATTGAATTAACACTCTCTATGGTTAAAATACTATAAAGAGTAATTGCAGCTGCTGTTTTTGTGAAACATTAATGTCCCTTTAAGGAAGACAAGTTTAGCTTGTTTCCCACTGTCTGCTTCTATGGGAGAAGTGGTATATAAGGCCTTGCATCCCAAAAATGACTCCTGTCAGCTAAGTCTTGGGTTCAGAAAAACTGTCCACCACCCCTTCTGCTGGCATCTGACTGAAGCCCAGACTTTGTAGGTTACATTCACAACCTCCATAGCCAATTGGGAGCCCTTCCTTATGGCCTGTTAGAAGTGTCTACATTTATATAATTAAAACAACAGAATGTGAGCTATTTAGCTTTGTCATTTAAGTAATTCTGCTGGGCATGCATGTCAGATACTGCCACTTTCTACCAGGAAGTTCTAGCTCTGATGCAGGTGATTTTGGACACATTTTAACCCTTTGTGTCCTGGAAGTATCCAGTGCATTGCAGTGCATTGGATTCCTCTCTTGTGCACACACAGGGTTAAAAAAAATCACACGTGTGTTTTCATTGTGACTGTTCCAGTTTACTCTCACCTAGGACCAGCAAGGGAGCTTTAGGGTTTTCTTCACACGACTGCACGGCTTCGCCTCTGGTCTGCTGAGGTTCGCAGTGCAGCCCTGGATTTATCTGAAGGTCTGTTTTGAGTCTTCCTGATCACTGCAGTGTGACTTGTATTTCTTCTTCAGACTTATTTGTTGTCGCACCCTAGAGAACTAGAGGGATTCACAACACATATCTTTCCAATATGTAGATCGCCCTCTGTTCCTAAAGGGGTTAAACATCAAGACTGCAGTCTTCTCATGAAGAACTCGAAGATGCTGATGTTGCAAGGATGAAGTATGTGCAGTGTGGTTCAGGGGAGTTATTGATGTGACCTTGTGAAGCTGATGTACTAAGAACTGCTGTAAACCAACAACTCCGCATTAGACATTGATTTAATCCTTTTTACACTAGAGGACCAGAGCAATTTTGGCCTTTTTAGTATTTCTTTGTAAAAACATATTCCTCTTAAATATGATTAAAATAAATTTTAACTGGGTAAAAGATATGAAGGTTCATTCATACCTCCCAAGTGTCCCTTTTTAGTGGGCACTTTCTCTGACACGAAAATCTAATGTCCTTCTTTCCCTCTCTGGTGTATCGCATTGCTCCACAGTAATAAATCTTACACAAATCGCTTCAGTGTATGTGTTTGTAAAAGAGTCTGTGTAAACTGATATTTTGGTTTTGTTATAAATAATTTATTCAGTAACACAGATGTGCAATAGGTCATACGCAGGACCACCAATTCAAATAAAACTGCCTCTCTTTGGCCATTTGATATGCTGCCTGCTCTTTTCTCTGCTTCACAATCACTGTGAGGAAGGGAGAGGCAGAGATCAGACACAAAGGCAATGTATATTTATGTTGTCTTTGTCATTGGCTCAACCGGCACATGTTACTGTAGTAGTGATCACTGTGGAAAGGCTGAAACTGACTGCTCTGGTTGTAGGGCAGTCAGTTGTGCCCTCCCCGGCTTGTTCACAGCGTGCTCTGGGGAATGCTGCGATCATTTTATCCATGATGTGCCATTGGTCCTTAAAGGAGCCATTCTGTGACTGTCCTGGCACAGCATTGGTCCTTTATCGGTTAAAGGGTCTTTTAATCCCTTGAATGTAAGAGGCTGTCATAGTATTATAAAGTAATGGTTTGTGTTTGTAGGCTTTAGCATTCAGGGGGTTAGAACCTTCATCTAAATAGGTGATTCTTCGCTTCAGATCTTTTGCGTACACCAACAGATATGCCAGATTAAGCACAAATGTATCAGTCACAATGACACAGCCATTAATTACTCACCTGTGATAAATCAGGGCAGTGCCCTGAGGACTTGCGTTGAGAACCCATTTATCTGATAGTTTCCTGTTGAAGTCTGTGGGGAAGCTAGTAGATGGAACCAATGAAAGGTCTCTCCTACAGTGGAATCCAGGCCTGTGTGTGTCAGTCAATGTTAGTGGTTGGAAGTGTGCTCTCTAGCTGTTGGATGCCAGCTCGGGATAATGGGTTCTAGTTTCACATATGCTAGGCTAGCACTTCCCCCCCATTCCTGTCGTGGCTCATAAAGATGGTTGGGGCTGGAAGGGAGAGGGGGCTCTGTGAGAGTGTGCTGGCTTAGGGATTGAGGGGATATCTGGTGGCTCAAGGGCTAGCAGGTTTCCAGTTGCTCAGAAATGGACAGTATTTTGCTGCTGTGGTCTCTGTGAGACTGAACTTTAGTACTGACTTTGAGGAGTGTTCTAGTGTTTAACATCTGTTACAGGGGTGGGCTTCCTGAGACCTGTCAGCTGAGGATAATGGGAAATGTACTTCAGCAACAACTGGAGATCGGGTTGCCCACTTTTTGCTCAAGTATTGCATACATTGTTATAAATCCCTCTCTGGCAATCTTAGGTTTGTCACTGTGATTTGGGGAGAGGAGGATTTCATGGAAAACTTGGTGTGTAAGGAAAGATTGGTTATGGTAATGTTGGAGCAGAAACACATTGTGTTCATATGAACATTGGGCCATATGTATAAACACAAAGTGGAACAATTCTGCAGCCAACCCAGCAGCATAATAGAGGAGAGGAAGAAGAGTTTAAAAAAAAAAAAAAAAAAATATGCCAGTGATTTAACCCCTTGAATGCTAGCGGTCTCCAACATATAAAACAATGAATTGGATACCCTTCCAGCATTCAAGGGGTGTAAGGTTTCTCAAGTAAATGGTATGTTATTTGTCCCCTGTGGCACAGTTGGCTTGCCCCAGAATAGCCACGCTTTGTATTTATACATAAGGCCCATTGTACATAGGCAAGTGTTACGTTCATAGGTATGTATGAACAAAAGCAAAACGTGCTGCAACTACAGGACCAGCCAATGGCATCCCAGAGATCAGCTGCTAATTCCCATCACATTAAATTAGACTTCTCCAACACAATGTGGACACCTCTAGGGTTATCTCATTGAGTGCTAGAGAGATGTCCAACTCGTGCATCCCAATGTGTTGGATACATCACTTGCAGTCAGTTTTAACCCTTTACGTGCCAGAGCAGTATCCAAAGCATTGATTCGAAATGTGCTGGGATACTCCTCTGGCACTCAAAGGGGCAAAGCCCCATTTTAAACTCTGTTGAAATCATTGGGGTTGTTTAGGTGTTCCCTTCTGTACAGTTTATTTTCCCCAGAATTGCTCCATGCCTGGCTTGTGCATATGGCCCATAACCTTTCTCTGTTCTACTGTTTGCCCTTTTCAGTAGTAGATAATGTTACATTTGAATAATCTGCTTCAGAAAAACAAACCTTAATGGCCCTGGATTTCTCTCTTCTCATTTGCAGCTAGAACATGTAAATCTTTCAGCAGCGCAGACACTCCGAGCAGCGTTTATAAAGGTAAGGTGCCTGTCATGAACAACTGGATTTTACTGGAGCTACTACATAGGAACGTATGGGTGTTGCTTGTTTGGGTTATATAAATCCTTCATGATAATGTATCTGATGTACTAAGAACTACATCGATGTGTATGGTTGTGTGACATTGGCCATCCATAGTCTCCTGAATTCACTGGGATGCCTTCCTGGATATGAGCCCTAAATGGATAGTAACACTTGATGTCAAAAACAAATAAGAAAAACATATTTTCTCTGTGATGATCAGTGTGGAAGCTGTAAGGTGAATATGCACTTATGAGACATCTATATGATACAAGAGGGACACTTTATTGGCCAGTGTTTCTTCCGTAATGTTTTGCCATTATCAATATGACTCTTCTTGTTCTCCAAGATGGTGGTACTCTCCCTTCTAGCAGAAAACTCAAATGTTGTTCAGCACGATTGATACAATCTCTCCATAGAATGCAGTAGTAACTGTATCGGCAGGAAAAACAAAGGACATAAAATGTGTTTTGTTTTTTTTAACCTGAATGCATTATTGAATGAGGCACCTCCTTGTGTACAAAAACAGAACTGGAAGAAATCTGCTACACCATATGGAACCAATAAAATGCTGGTTGATTTAACCCTAGGAATGCCTGCGGGTTGCAACGTATTGCATTAAATACCCCTCTGATATACAAAGGGTTAGTCTGAGTTCTTAGCCCCTTGAATGCTATAAGTTGGCAGTGGACTGTGCGTTCAAGATGTTAAAATCACCTTTCATACTGGCATGAAATTTGGGGAATCTTTTTGTCCTTGTTATGGTGCAGGTGGTTTGCCTCAAAATTTATCCACTTCTGTCCCATGGTGACGAAGTAAAAGATGCCATGTACATTAACCCTTTGAGTGCCAGAGGGGTATGCAACACATTTCTCTGCAATTTGCGTACCTCTGGCACTCAAGAGGTTATTTATTTGGTACACTTTAAAGTACTTATCCACTAGCCCTGCGGTGCTAAGTGATGACGTAACTGTAAACCCCTGGTTTCCAGTCTGTACCAGTTTCTTGCAATCCATTGTCTACTCTTGACAGTACAGTAGTAGACGGATGCATTGTGGACACTTTCAGCACTGCAACACTACTGTTCGCTTTGGTCTTTTTTGCTAACTAATCAACTCTTTATGAAAAATGCATAAGAATACAGTGCATAGGAAGGAAAATTCATAAATCTTAACTTGTATCACGTCATGATTCAACATACTTGTGCAGAGGTTCCTGCATGAAATGTCAGCCCAGAAACCTTTCTTTGCTTCCCAGGTGAAAACACTAATCAGACTGATGAAATGCAAATGTAATTAAAGATTTTTCTTGCAACTTACATGGCACAGCCACCTCAGTTTGTTTGTCAAGGTGACCTACATGCTGTGTTAGCTGTAGCAGATTAGCAGTGTGCTTGTGATGCTGACACTTGTAATGAATCACGCACATTAACATGGTAGTGTTCCTGACCCCACATTCTGCAGCCTCTCTGGGTACAGTAGCAGTGCTGTTGTTTAAACCAGGTGGACTATGTGATGCCCTCCAGCTCCAATCATCTGCTGGCAGAGGATGATGAGTAGCAGTCTGGCATCAGCTGAAGGGCCTCATGTTGCCCACCCTGGTTTAAACAGTGGTTGTTTTGCCTGTTTATTATTGAACATTTCTTCACTCCTCCCCTTTCTTTGGAAAAGTGACAGTCCTATGTGTCCTCCCCCTGAGTGTCTTAACTCTGTATAATATGTATTATGGCACAGCTTGGGGTTATGAATTGGGAACAATACTTTGGATTTATCCAGTGAGTCTCAAGCCATGTGGCTGCTTTAAACTCCTGCTGCATTGGAGGAAATATTACTTGAATTATTAGATTGGTGTTAAGGTCACTGATGTTGCAACACTCAGGGCTTGATTTAGCTCTTAAGAGCCACCTAGGCAAGGCACCCTGGGTGCCCTTGGCTCCACCAGTGACAAAACTCCCATTTCTAGCCCCAATCCAATACTGTATTCTCCCAAATATAAGGCAACCCACAAACTTTTTTTGCTGCCTGCTGAATTGGTGATGTAAATTAAAAAAAAAAAACAAAAAAAAAAAACTCTTTAAGTCAAGTTAATGCAATGATTTTGTTCTCTAGCAGAATAAAAACAAAATAAGTCTTGTCCTGCAACATACAAACACAAAACTTTTATCTGTTGGGTCCTTGAGGGATCTCCAACACATTTAACCTCTTTGATGTTAGAGATGTGTGTTTTTATACAATAAGCTGGTCAGTAAGGAAGTATATAAACTCTTTACTTGCCTATTCACAAGGGCAGTTGTAGCCCAGCGTTTTTGCCTTGAATTGATGCCCTTGGACTCTGAATGCTGCAATAAAGATGTTTCTTAATTTGAACACACCCAAATTTCAGGATGATGGTCTTACAAAGCAATGCATTTGTTGAGACCTCTAGTAATTCCTATGTAAATCAATAGGAAATTTTAGTTATCCCTGTTTTAATGCCGTTCTTTTGCCCCAGAATGCCAAAATTCCTACAGCTTTTTCTTGAACGTATTGATATATGGGGCACTTACACCAGTGACATTGGCTGGAGGTGCATGCCACAACCTCCATTTACTGGTTGCCCTTCTTTGGTATCGGACAATATATGGCAGCAGCCAATGTGGATTAGCCATCCTTCACACCTATGCCATGTTTACTGCATTGAGATCTTTGGGGGAAATGCAGGAGATCAAAAGTAAGTAATATGGATATGATTTGAACTGAACTGCATCATAGTCCTAATTGAGGGACTAGCAACAACTCTGTATGGAGGGTGTGGCTAGTATAGGTATGGTTCCCTCAAAAAGCAACAGCCTAGGCAGCTGCCTGCTCTTATGAAAATTCCAGCCCCAAATGTGCTTTGTACCAGTGTGGTTTTGTTTACATTTTTTTATTTTCTCCCCTCCCCGTCGCATGTTATTTGAGATAATCATGTGAATTATATGATTTTATGATCAGGGAAAGGCAGTGTGGTGCTTTATGGCAGGGTCTACCCGAGGATGATTTTATTTTAATTTTTTTTTTTCTTCACCCCTTGTTGGCTACATAGCACACATGAACTAGTGGTCCGATTGGGCCATACCACCAGCCTTCCACTTCGTACAGTTCTAGATGAGTTGACTGTTTAATTATCAGTAAAAAAAAAAAAATCACCAGCATGACAGAGACTAGCTCAAGGCCTATAATGGTGCATGTTTGTACAAATAAATTTTGATTAAACTTATTTTTGTACAAGATCTATACCAAGGGGGCTGAGATCCTGCTTTGGAGGCAGAACACTTTTTCTGTGGGTGCAGACTCCTAGCTCCTTCTGCAGCTCAATCCAGCCCTGCATCCAGTTATGTGTTCTTTAAGGTGAAATCGTGGCCAGATCACTTCTTACTTTTAGAATATTATTTGTCCATTAGTTATGGGGCTGTTAAAATTCCCCCATTAGTTACCTTTACTGGGCTTCCCCTGGAGTGGATTGACCAGTGTGCAGGTGCTGTGTGGACCCTTGAAGCCCTGTGGAGAGAATCTTGTAACCTAAGTTTTCACTTCCTGCAGTGCCTCTGAGGCACTGCTTCCTTCACAATGGTAACCTGAAGAAGGAAGATAGAGTAACCCTTTGAGTGCCTTGGTCCACTTTGTCACTACTTGTACCTCTTCCTACAGGAGTTTCCACTGAGCCTGGAGTATCTTGCACTTGTTTGGTGTTTTATTAGTAGTATACTGTTCTTCCCTGAGTTATGGAACATGGATTGCTGTATTGGGACTAGTTAACCCCTTCCCTGCTGTTCAGTCTGGGTTGGGGGCTTTTCCAAGACCTGCAGTGGTGGTTGCAGTGGCGCCTCCTGGAACAGGGGACGTCCTTCGTGATCCCAGAATGGACTTTGGTCACAACAGATGCCAGCCTGAGCAGCTGGGGATCCAGGGCAGGTGAACTGAAGGATTCACTTCAGTCCATCAATGTTCTTGAAATCGGTACGATTTTGTCTGTCCTCCGTGTACAGGACCTCTCACTTGCGGTGAAGGCCACTGTGGGTTCAGTCAGACAATACCATTGCTGTGGCATACATAAAGTGCCAGGGTGGCACTAAGTGCCACAACCTGGTTCATGGTAAAGTACATTCTAGGATGGGCAGAGGCCCAAGTTCCAGACCTCTCTGCTGTGCACATTCCTGGAGTAGAAACCATGCTGGTGGACTTGTGCAGTTGGCAAGAAGTGGGTCCAGGAGAGCGGGAACTCAATCTGAGGTCCTTTTTACCTGATTGTGCTGCAGTGGGGTGTACATATAATAGATCTTCTGGTCACCAAAGGTAACAGGTAGGTTCTGACCTGGTCCCAGAGGGGAGATCCTCTGGCTTTCCCTTATAGACATCCTGTCGATTCTGTGGAACTTACATCTAGCTTGCGTCTTTCCTCCAATCCCTCTCATCCCCAGGGTACTCCGGAAGATCAGAATGGATGGCGCAAGTGTGTTTCTGGTTGCCCCTTGCTGGAATCTGAGGGAGTGGTGTTTGGACCTGGTCAGTCTTTCCATTCAGGACCCGCTCTGCTTTCCTCCCAGGCTAGAAGTCCTTTTCCAGGATTATCTGTGGAAAGAGTATGTGGAATAAACGACATGGGTGTTGAAACCCACATCTTGAGGAGAAAAGGTTCTCCACTAAGGTCCTTTCCACTATGATTCAGGCCCGCAAGCTTGCCTCTTCCAAAGCCTATCATAATCTTTGATCTCTCTTTCATTCTTGGTGCGTGGACAGGGTTGTCTTTTCAGGATTTTGACCTTCCTTTTGTGTTATCCTTTCTCCAGGATGGCCTGATCAAGGTACTCCACTTGAGCTCCTTGAAGGTTCAGATTTCTGCACTTTGTGTTCTTTCAGAGACTTATTGCCACCTTTCCAAACATAAAGATGTGCCTTCAGGGGGTGGCTCATGCCAGTCTTACTTTTAAGGCTCCTACTTTTCCTTGGGACCTTTAATTTGGTTTTGGTGGCTTTACAGAGACTTCCCTTGGAACCCCATGCTACCCTTTCTGTGTCCACTGATGCTTAAGATGTGTGTTTCTTTTGGCAGTAGTCTCCGTTTGCAGGGTTGCTGAACTCCAAGCTTTGTCTTGCAAGCCACCTTTTCTGGTATTTCACAAGGACAAGGAGATCCTTTGAACTGCTCTGTTTATTTCTAAGTTGGCTTCAGAGTATTATATCAGTCAAGAGATTGTGGAGATTTATTCCTGCTCCGACCCAAAGTCCAACAAGGAGTGGGATCTCCACTTTGATGTGGTGCGTTGCCTTAAGTTTTATGTGCACAGAACGGAGTCTTTCTGCAAAGCTAACTTTGTCATCCCTTCAAGGAAAACACGTTCCACTATGTCTGTCGGGGCCTCTTGGGCCTATAAGAATCAAGCCTCTGCTGAGCAGTTGTGCAAGGCAGTGACTTTGATCTCCGTGCACACCTTTGCAAAACACTTCAGTGTTTATGTTCTGTCCTCTACTAAAGCCAGTTTTTGCCAGAAGGTCTTTCAGGCAGCCTTGCCTAGGGACCTTGGTTTGTTTTCTTCTTTACTTTTGGTTAGATGTTTAGGCCCTGTTGGCGCTTGGCATGAGGTCTTTTCTCCTTCTTCCCACCCTGGGAGCTTAGTGTTGGTATATCCCAATGGTGCCTGTGTTTCATAGTGGACATAAGAGAAAATAGGATATTCATGTTCTTAACGGTTAAAGTCTTTTTTCTTTGGCCCATGAGGCACACAGGTCTCTCACCTAGAGAAAGAGAGATCTGGTCTCGCCTATCTAGGCTGCGGATTCCTCTTAGTCTTCTCACAGGAGATTTCTTCTTCTCTTGCCTACCTGATTAGAGTGGCTTTGGTCACATTCATACTGGAGGCAGGGTTAGGGTTGAGCTGGAGGAATAGCTGGGAGTCTCCTCCCACAATACTCCGTCTTTTGAGATGTAGTACCCTTTAGTGGAGGGACGCAACCCAATGGTACCTGTGTTCCATATGGACTAAAGAGAAAATTATTTACCATGTAAAAACATTTGTACTATTTTTGAACAGCTGACAGGCTATAATTTTCCATTGTGGCCCATGAATGGGGGAAAAAAAAAACTGACGTTCCTGTAAGACCTGTCTGACCTAGTTGCCTTTTTGTTCAGTTGAAATGGGTGGCTGAAAAATAAAGTTCTATGTGTGACTACAACATTCATATTCTGCTAAATTGGAATCCTACAGAAAAGGTAAACACTTGTCCCAAATGCACAATCCTTTGTGTGCATCCATAATGTATGGTGCTATATAACTGGTATATCATGGAGTTTATTTTAGATCTACAGAATATGCTAACTAAGGAATGGCATACGTTCCCTCTCCCACCCACTGGCAATGCATCACAGTACACTGCCCCACCTTCCCTGCACTGAAAGAGTAAAGTGCCAGTGAGTAGGGGAGGTATTGTAGGGCTTATACAGGAAGTATCTGCATTCCTTGCGTTGGCATAATTTATATCTTAATGGCTCAAATTAGTTTTATAAATAAATAAAAATGGGAAATACAACCTGTAGGTGATCTTCAGAGTTCTTTCAAAATAACCAAAATTTGTTCTAGGTGATTGTGTCCCTTTTTAATGTATTGAATTGTATGCACCAGACTGCACAAGGGAAAATAAAAGGACATGGCCCACCTACTGGTCGTATTTCTCTTCTATATTGGCTTTTACTATGTTGTACTATGTGATGCTGATGTACTAAGAATTGGATCAATTCTGAGTCAAACAAACTGCAACATGAGGCACAAATTAAGTCCTGTCACCCAGTGCTGCAGGGTGAGCAGTGAAAATGGGGGTTTTAAGCTGTGGGTACTCTTCTCATAGCTATGACTGCATTCTTAAAGAAGTAGTAACTTTATAAATCTACAACAAAAAATGCAGAGCAAATCCCATCTCTCAAACCTTTATGGTTTGAGAGAGATTTGCTGCTAAAGTTCCCCCCCTTCCTCCCCCTTCTCCCGATGTCAGCTGTAAAGCTGACAGCAAGAGATTTAAGTTTGTTGGCTCGAGGAGGCTCTTCACTATAGAGACGAATTGGCGATCTTTAAAAAGAACTACTTTAGAACAGACTATAAAGTGTGCTTGAAACCAGACACACTTTGTAGACCGTTCCAGTGAAGTAATTCTTCTTAAATAACGCAATTTCTGCTCTGCTGAAGAGCTGCTGGCTGGTCCCAGGACCAGGATCTCCTGCTGTCAGTAGAGCGCTGATGTCAAGAGAAGGGGAGGTATGAGGAACTTTTACAGCTAATATCTCTCAAACCGTAAAGGTTTGAGAGATGGTATTTGTGCACGTTAAAAAAAAAAAAAAAAAAACACTTTAATCATTGGGCATTACTAACGCTTTAAAGAGGATCTCTTTATTGGCCTTTTACTTCTCCTTTTAAAGGGCAGTATAAAGGCAGTACAAAGACCCTTTTTATAATACTACCAGTGCTTTTAGAGCTGTGGGAAGTATTTCCACTAGGTTCTAACTCACTAGTTACCTGCAGACCATGGAGATCTTCATGGCTGCATGACATGGACTCCTTTCTTTCTCTCCGTAGAAGCGATGTGTTGGAGAATCCACCATCAATGTGTTTCAACAGAGGTAGGAAGAAACGCTCATGAATTCTTGGTATGGTTAAGCTGGGTGATGTCAACACATGTCTCCTTATGTGTTGCCTTCTGGTTTGCATATCAAGTTTAAGCTTTGGGAACGCTGTACCCATAGCTTTGAGGACACTTGAAGTGGTTTAAAATGGTCTTGTATTGTCCCTGTACTGTCCCTTTTTAATCAGTGGGGAAACTTAGGGAATTTTTGTCTCCATATTTGTACATTTGGTTTGCCCCAGAATTGCTCTAATCCTTGGTAAACTGGCCTTGCTTTGTTTTCCCTATAATTTGCTATTAATAAGAGGTGTTTTTTTATTTTTTTTTGGTTTTTTTTTTTTTCCCCTCTTCCCTCCCTTTGATAGGCAGAAAAAGAGAATCCAGGACTCACACAAGACATAATTACAAAAATTCTTGAAAAGAAGAGCGTAGAGGTTAACTTCACAGAGTCCCTCTTGCGGATGGCTGCTGACGATGTTGAAGGTTAGCTGAAATGAGAATGTTTTTATCTTTTTACGTCCATAGATTGGTTAATCATCACTCCACTTTTATATAGGTACTTTGAACACCAGAAAACATCTGGCTATATATATATATTTAAATACTCTTTACTCCATACAAACATCTTTGCCAAAAAAAAAAAAAAAAGTTTTTAATGTCTAAAATAGAGCATTAATATGCCCTTTGGTGGCATCTCTTCCTGCTGCGTGCAGCACTTTCTTACACCCATTACCATGGCAGTCTTATGGGCTTTGCATAGTATTTTGTGTGTACATAACCTGTGATAAAGCAACTGCTTTTCTGTAAGGGAGTGGTAGGTAGATATGGGTCAGATTGTGTCTCAATAAAATTGTGTACGCATGCATCAAAAATGCCATTCTAGGACACTAGATTTTATGGATGTAATACAATTTTATTTTTAATTATAGAGTATATGATTGAGCGGCCAGAACCAGAATTCCAGGAATTGAATGAAAAGGCACGGGCACTTAAACAGATCCTTAGCAAGATTCCTGATGAAATCAACGACAGAGTCCGGTTCCTACAGACAATCAAGTACGTGCAGTCATCACCTCTTTTGCGACTATCCTTCTCTGGGCCTTATGCCCAATGAAGAGTGGCCGTTTTGTGGCAAACCACCTGCATTAAGAGATGACTAAAATATCCTTGCATGTTTGGTCTCCAGCTCATTGTTTTGCAATGCGTCAGGGATCACTATTCAAGTGGTTCTGTTTCCTGTGGTGCAGTTGTGTTGCTCCAGAACTCTCCTGCCCCCCTCCCCCATGGGGGTTCACTTTTAAAAGGTTGCACACAAGAGTGTGTGACAGTTTAGCACAATAACCATGTTGCCTGGGTAAAAATGGCAACATGAGAATCTCGCACTGCATGACAGCTCAAGATTCTCATGACTGCTAGTGAATGGTTGAGTAGAATAATTAGAGCCGGTGAATCTCCCAACCACACTATTCCGTTTGAGCCTTAACAGTTTTTATCTTTAAACTTTCTGCCAGGGGATCCTCCTTCCGCAGCTTAATGAACAGGCTATTAAACCAAAACCTCTAGACAAATTCATATGTGAGCGGCTCCTGCCTCTCTCTCTCCTTCTCTGCGTGCAGAATGACAGGGAGCAGTTGAGCATACAGAGACGGGGAGAGAGAAACAGGAGCAGCTCACATATGTATTTGTGTGGGGGTTTTGGTTTAATAGCCTGTTCATAAAGCTGCAGAAGGAGGCTCCCCTGGCAGAAAGGTAAAAAAAAAAAAAAAGCAAAAACTGTTAAGGCTCAAACGGAATAGAGTGGTTGGGAGATTAAGAGAATCACCTGCTCTATAATTATTCTACTCGACCATTCACTAGGTGTCATGAGAATCTTGAGCTGTCATGCAGTGTGAGATTCTCATGTCGCCATTTTTATCCAGGCAACATGGTTAATGTGTTTTAAATGGTTGCATGCTCTTTTGTGTGCGACCTTTTAAAAGGATACCCCCATGGGCAGGGGTTGATGCACCCCTGCCCCTTTAGTGGAACTGCTGCTCTAAAGATGCTAATGTGAACAGGTCCTTAAAGTTAGACTAACAGGTTATTTATATTTCTCTTCTAGAGACATAGCTAGTGCAATAAAAGAACTTCTTGACACAGTCAACAATGTCTTCAAAAAGTATCAGTACCAGAACCGCAGAGTAAGTGCCTGTTGCTCGCTACTCTTTTGCAGTCTGTTTAATGAAAAATAACATGATATTGGGGGGGGCAGAGATGTAAGCCTTTTCCTACTGGGTGATGCCTCATGTAAAGGTTATTACAGCATGAAATTCATGACCAAAGCTCTTCATAGATGACAATAGCACCACCATAAAAAGAAAAGGCCATGAACATACTGAACCCATTCAGAAATGCAGTTTTGCTCCATAACAACTCTTGAATGCTGAATTTCTCTGAAGCATGGAGGCAGAATAATTAGATCAGCTAGAAATGGTATTTTGTATTGTTTTAGAATAACTTAAAACAGTAATCTAAAATAGGCCTATATTATTTCTTGGCATAAGTGTAGGATTCACTTTTTGTGGCTTGACGTTTAACCCTTTGCCTGCCAAATGTGTCCAGTGCATTGCATTTCAAAGTGTTCTGAAAAATATTTGCCTTTATTAGCCAACATTGTTTCTCTGTCGTCCAATACAGGTTACTGGTAACTTTGGGTAGGCAATCAGCCCCTTTAATTAGGCAAGAACAATTCTGAGAAGTTACTGCTGGGTGGAGCCTACCTCCTCTCCTTAGCTTGCAGCTAGCCAATCCCCATCCAATAATCAAACAAAGAAACACTTGGCCTATCAAGTAATAAAATATGAGTATTTTTGGCCAGGAGATAGAAACCCATTCAGTGCTATGCCCATATTGTCTCAGTATCAGTCTGTGTGGCACTCTAAAACATAACATTTAATTAGTAGAACTGAAACAAATCTAAAATAGGCTAGTATTAGTGCACCAGTGTTGCACAGCCTAATATCTAAAAGTGGTATAGTATTGTGAACACAAATCCCATGTCTTGCTTTAAGCAGCCCTCTTGGGATATTACACACATACATATATCACCATAAAAGCAGATGCATAGTAGGGGTCTCTCAGTGAAACAATTTATATCTCGAATGGTGGTGACATGCATATTTGACTTCTATGTGCATGTCTAGGTGGGTAACTTATAAAGTCAGTTACCAGATGGGGATATTAAATGAGATTCTCAAAAACCTCAATACTTTTATTGTTTGAGGTATATGTGATGACAAAATACAATTACAATGCATCTCCAGCCATTAATCGTTTGGTCAGGACATATACATTGATACAATAGTAGATTAAGACCTCCAGCATTTATTCATATGATTCAACTGGGCCATCTAGCACGGGGGTGGGGGGCACTAGTGTCTCTCATACAGTGGAGGGGTTTGGGGATAACGTACCATAGACAAATTATCATTGTATCTCTAACAGCAAACATGCAGTGCAGCTCTGCGATGCAAGGTGATTCGAGCAGGCTGCTTTCCAATCACTTTATTGTGCAAAATAATGATCATTGAATGTGTGTGATCATAGTCAAGACGTATTGGAGCTTTGGAATGTATATATGTGTGTGACATAACCTAAATGTTTAAACAGGACTGACAGACCATAGTTAGAATAGCATGCCACGGACAGACAAAGTACTGAGGTATACTACAAACAATAGAAGCGGACTGATTATGACAAAGGGTTCCTGTGTTAATTAAGGTTAATGTGTATTAGCATACCGTTAATAATTGAAGCATTTAAGCGTTTAGCTAACAGTTGAGCCGAGAGTGCACAGAGAGAGGAGTACGCTCTGTATTACATGCCCTACTTCGAAGAGATAAAACATTGAGGCTAATTACCATAAATCACCTCCTCGGAGCAAATCTTACAGTTGTGCAACATAACGACCCAGGCTAGTCAATACTGTATTAACTACATATGATATCTGTTGAAGTTTCCAGACCGAAAACAGTCTGTCTCTTGGAAATTTGCTAAGCTTTATCCGTTCTCTGAAGCGGCCCTAGCTCAGTGGGTTCATCCTCCAAAGGTGGATGCCCCTGTTTCCAGGCTTTCTAAGTCCACTGCCTTCTTGTGTCTGCATCTTCTCTAAAAGACTGGACTGACAAAAAGCTTGACCTCTCTCAAGGCCATTTTTGTGACGACTAGTTCTGCCCTGCATTTCTGCGGCATGGGTGAATAGGGCTGTGGCTGTTTGGATTGAACAGCTCACCTTAACTGTCCGTCAGGGAGCTCCTACTGCTGACATGTTGCGGCTTCTCGCCAACATCTGAGGCACAGCATTAAATTTCTGCTGCCCTGTTTGATGCTGTTCGTATGGTGGCCAGGGCATCAACCATGTCTGTGGTAGCCAGATGTGCTCTTTGGCTCAAGATCTGGTCTGCTGACACTGCCTCCAAGAGGGCTCTCCTGTCTCTTCCCTTTCAGGACACCTCACTGTTTTTGGGCCTGATATCAAGTATCTGATCAGTGAAACCAGTGGGGGGAAGAGTACTCACCTGCCAGTGGTCCATAGGAAGAAGACTTCTGTCAAGCGCAATCTGTTTGTTTTTTTTGTTTGTTTTTTTTTTTTCCCTTCCAGGCTGAATCGGGTCCAGCGACCCAGGCGGTGCCTCAGGCTCCGTGCACCTCATCCAAGCCTAAGCAGCAATGGAGGTCCTCCACAAAGCCCAAGGCTTCCAAACCACCTGCATGACTCGCTGAATCCTGGTCCCAACCCGCAGGTGGGTGGCCACTTGCGCCACTACCTTTTCTTGGCAAGCCTCTGTGGCAGACCAGAGTGCTTTGCAGGTTGTGGCTGTGGGGTACAGGATTCCCTTCACCTCCCTCCCGGACCTCCTCTTCTCACACTCCTCAGGGTGCAGAAAAGCTCCACCTTTTCGAGGGAGCATTCAGGCCCTTCTGGACAAGGTGGTCTTTGAACCAGTTCCTCCTCAGGAAAGGGGGTTGGGATTCTACTCCAATCTCTTTGTGGTTTCCAAGGATGACGGTGGCTGTTGTTGCATTTTTGGATTTGAAGGATCTCAACTCCTTTGTGGTCAGGTCCCAGTATCGCCAGGAGTCACTACGCTGCCATGTCCCCTGGGGAATTTCTGGCTTCTCTGGATCTTCAGGATGCATACTTGCACATTACCATTCATCCAGAGAGAAGGCAATATCTCTGCTTTGCCTGCTACCGAGGGCATTTCCAGTTTTCTCCCCTCCCCTTTGACCTGACTATGGCTCCTCAAGTATTCAACAGAGTCCTGGGAGCCTTGATTTCAGTCTTCCATTGGGACGGCATCCGTTACCCCGTACATGGACGACCTCCTTCTGAAGGCATCTTCTCCAGAACACCTTCATCAGCAGGTGCAGGACTGCGTTCATGCTCTGTCCGTAATGGGTGGATCATCAATCTGGACAACTCGGACCTTGTTCCTACCCGGAGGATGGTTTTTCTGGGAATCCTCTTCAACACTCGGCGAGGGATGGTGTTTCTCACAGATGAAGTGGCTGATCAGATAGCACTGAAGTTCCAGGCTGGCCTCAATCAGGATCCGATTCCGGCCAAGAAATCTTCATCCCTGGTGGAGAAGTTCATTTCCACCATAGAAGCGGTTCCGTTTGCCATGCCGCATACCAGGGAACTCCAGAGGTTTCTAATCCTGGCATGCAGGGGTCGACCGGATCTCTAGGCGAGGTCTCTATCTCTACCTCTTCACGTGGAGCTGAGCCTCTCGTTGTGGCTCAACCTGGACAGTCTGCTGAAAGGCAGGCCCTTCATGGTGCCATTCTGGACAACTGTGATGACAGATTCCAACTTCTCCAGATGGGGAGTGGTGCCAGGAAGAATCTCTCCTTCCCATCAGTGTCTTGGAGCTTCGGGTGATATTTCATGCCCTGCGCTGCTGGACGTGCCAACTGGAGGATTGCCCGGTCAGAGTCCAGTCAGATAATGCCACAACGGTAGCCTACATCAACAAGCAAAGAGACATAAGACTTCTCACAGCTTGGTTAGAGGTCAAGGCTAGGAGCATGTCCATGCCATTTCTGCAGTTCATATTCCTGATGTAGACAACATTCTGGCAGACTTCCTCAGTCACCAAAGTGGGAACTGCATCAAGAGTTGTTCAACCTCATTGCCCAGCGGTGGGGTCTTCCATGCATTGACCTGATGGCGACAAGACACAACAGGAAGGTCCCGGCCTGCTCTTGCTGGGCGGACCCCCTGACTCTAGCTGTTGATGCCTTGTCGATCCCGGGGATTTTTCCTCTGGCATACCTCTCTCCTCCCATTCCTCTGTTGCACAGGGTGATAAGGAAACTGAGACTGGAGCTCTGCTGTGTCATTCTGATTGCTCTGTACTTGCCTCGACAGGCTTGGTTTCGGGAGCTTCTGGATCTCTCAGTGGCAGAAACTCTTCAGCTCCCCTCCCATCCGGATCATCATTTTCTTCTACAAGGTTACCTGTGAAAGGATGATGTTCATCATCTGGCTTTGACGGCATTGAGGTTGAATCCTCTGTTTTGAAGAAGGGTTTTCCTTCTGGTGTGGTGGCTGCTTTGCTTAGTGCCAGTAAGCCTGTTTCCTCTAAGGCCTACTATCGAGTTTGGTCTACCTTTCTCTCTTGGTGTGCTGATAGGGACCTGTCTCAGGATTTTGATCTTCCTACGGTCCTTTCCTTCCTCCAGGATGGTGTGGATAAGGGTCTCAGTTTGAGTTCTCTTAAGGTGCAGACTTCTGCTCTCTGTTTTCTTTCAGAAGCGCCTTGCTATTCTTCTGATGTCAAGGTTTTCTTCCAAGGGGTTGCTCATACCCGTCCTGTGTTTAAGACTCCCGGTCCTCAGTGGGACCTTAACTTGGTTTTGGGCGTCCCTCAGCACACTCCCTTGGAGTCCTTGGCCACTATTCCTGTACGTCTACTGACATGGAAGATGGCTTTTCTCCTGGCGATCGTGTCTGTTCGCTGTGTTGCAGAGCTGCATGCCCTATCTTGTAGGCCTTCCTTTTTGGTATTTCACAAGGACAAGGCAGTGCTTCACACTTCGCAAGAGCTTCTCCCGAAAGTGGTGTGAGTTCCACATTAATCAGGAGATTGTGGTTCCTTTATTCTGCCCTAACCCTACTTCTGATAAAGAGAAGGATCTTCATCTGTTGGAAGTTCTATGTGCATCGTACGGAGTCCTTTCGGCAGTCTGACGCTCTTTTTGTCATTCCTGAGGGTCCCAGGCCAGGGAAACCTGCTTCCAAGGTAACCATTGCTTCTTGGATCAAGTCCACTATTCGTAAGGCTTCTGAAATTAGGAAGAAGCCTGTTCCCCTTTTGGGTCACGGCTCATTCCACGAGGTCTATTGGGGCATCTTGAGCCTACAAAAATCAGGCCTCGGCTGACCAGTTGTGCAAGGAGACCACTTGGTCATCTGTGCATACCTTTTCAAAAATCATGTGCATGTCCTGGCATCAGCTGATGCCAGTTTTGGGAGGAAGATCCTGGAGGCAGCCTTGCCTGTCTAGGATCTATTTTGTCTTTTCAGTACTCTTTCACTTTTGAGCCCTGTTGGCTCTAGTTTAGTGTGCTGTGTATCAGTTCCTGGGGTCTGTTTTTACCCCTGTTCGGTGTCCGTTGACACTTTGTGGTTATTGTTGAGCTATTAATGATCTGTTGGTTCATTGGTGCTCTGGTGACTTTGGGGGCCTGAGTCTGGTCTTGCCTTCCTTCCCGCCCTGGGAAACTTAATGGCTGGACATCCCATACAGTAACCTGTATTGGATGACAGAGAAAAGAGGATTTTAGTCTTAGCAGTTGAATCCTTTTCTCTTAGTCCATACAGGTTACTGGTCTCCCACCCTTTCAAGGGACCATGCTTGGCTCTCCTGTGGCAGCACGTGGGGGTCCTTTCGGGTTCATGCTCACAGGAGTCTTCCTTTACCTTCTTACTACCTAGTCAATAGTTGGTTTTCAAATCTCACTAGATGGGGATTGGCTAGCTGCAAGCTAAGGAGAGGAGGTAGGCTCCACCCAGCAGTCACTTCTTAGAATTGTTCCTGCCTATTAAAGGGGCTGATCGCCTACCCAAAGTTACCAGAAACCTGTATGGACTAAGAGAAAAGGATTTTAATAGGTAAGACTAAAATCCTCTTTTATCCTTTAACCCTTGTTATCCAGGCTATGCACTGCATACCCGCTTAGCACTAATATGGTCACAAAATATTGACTGCGTTTCATATGTGCCACATCTCCCACTTTTTCTCCTAGCCATCTTATCTCTAAATTAACCATACTTTTTCTCTCTTTAGTATTCTATTCATGGAAACAAAAGAACAATTCTGAGGTGTAACAACTGTGCACCACAGGGAGCAAATACAAATTTCAGATTGTTTGTTTTTATAAACTGGACCGTGCCAACTCTGTGCTGGGAGCTGCTGCTTTCAAAGAATTACCAAGCTAATTTGCATCTTTCAGATTTCTTGTTGTAAGTTATGGTGGTGTTGCTACATCGGGTTATAAAAATCTAAAGTCTAATCACTCAGGTCTTCACAGTAATAGCAGCCGCTCCTCATGACTGCAAGGATTTTTGAACTCAGCAGCAGCATGTTTGTTCTGTAATGGTCCTTATTTTATTCAGCAGAAAATGCCTGCTATTTGAATAATTTCATAATATTTGTTTACTACCCCCTTACACCCAGGGACCGCTGTTCCTTAAGGGGTTAATGGTCCTTTAAGGACCAGATGGGAAAGTTTGACGTACCGTCCCACGTGACTGATCATGTGTGCCGAACGGGGCCTGAAAGAGATCGATCCAGTCTTGGAGTGATCAACTTCAGTCCCTGGTATTACTCACCGCATAAAATTATGTGACATACCAGGACCGTCACTGGTCCTTAAGTGCCGGACCAGCGTGACGATCCTGCCATGTCCGTGGTCCTTAAGGGGTTAAGCCCTTGAAGGCTAGAAAGATCCCAAACAAATTGTTTCACAAATTCTTTGGGAACGCCTGTCACTAAAGGGAAATCAATTGCACAATGGGGGTCAAATTAAATTTTCCACTGATATAGATATGTGTGTAATTAGATAGATAGATAGATATGTGTGTGTAATCTTTTAACCTCTCGAGTGCTAGGGAAGTGTCCGATGTGTTGGCAACTTCTACATACAAAGGTTAAAAGACCCATTTAAGTCAAAGGGAATTTTGAGATCTTCCTTGTGGTGCACAGTTGATTTGCCCCAGAATTTCTCCACTTTCAGTCCGTATTCTTTTGATACACGGTATGTTGATTGTGTAGTTTTTCTGCCGTTATTGATAAGATATCTGTTTGTTTAAAGTTGTTCATTAATGACATAAAAATGGTGACACTAATTTTGTTTTTACAGGCACTTGAGCACCAAAAGAAGGAATTTGTAAAATACTCCAAAAGTTTTAGCGACACTCTGAAAACTTATTTTAAAGATGGAAAGTAAGTATTTCATAAAACAAGACTTCAGCTGTAAAAATGGTGTATATGTGGAATACAATGAAAAACCTTTAGAAAGAATATTTAACCCCTTACACACTGTCCAGTCCCGGGGTGGGGTGCTCTAGTCATCCCAGAATTCCATGACGTGCCAGGACCGTAACCTGACCTTAAAGGGATAGTAATGGTTCACAAAAACAGCAGCTCCAATTAATCTTCATAGTATTTTAGCTAGGGGTGCACCGAAATGAAAATTTTGAACTGAAACCGAAACATCAGGATGCACTTGGCCGAAAACCGAAAATGACTTTAATGCATATTTTAAAACTGTAACCCTGACTTTGAAACAGTTTTCATAAACTGAGCCTGTTATATTATGTTTTTGTTTGTAAAAAGGAAAAAAAATATTTTGGCCAGGGTTGGGCAAACATAAGAATCTCATTTCTGGTAGTGGAGAAATGAGATTCTTATGATTGCCCAGCAATGGCCAAGATGTTTTTATTTTACAAACAAAAACAAGTTTTACAAGATAACTTTGTCAAAACTGGTTCAAAGTCAGAGATAGGGTTTTAAAATATGCATTATGCTTGTATTTAAACCCTGACTTTGAAAAAGGCTTTATAAAATTATCCTTTTACATCTAGTGTGGCTTTTATTATTATTTATTTTTTCTATAGCTTTTGGATGTGTATTACCAATACCTCTTCTATGGTCCAGCAGAGAAATGCAGGCTGGGCATCAACAGCAGCCACTCAGGGTCTCCTGTCACTCTCAGGCACAGAAAATGTCCAAAAGCAGCAGCAGGGGAGCACTGTGGTAACAGCTTACCACTTAACTGTTTTTTTTGGTGTCTGTTGATTTTAAGCAGCCCGCGCTAGCTACGTTGTGACGTAGCGTGGCTGCTCAGTACTAGTATTACATCACCCCCTCTCTAGACGTAAAACCAGTCTTCCGCAGATCATAAACAGAAGCATCAGGTGAGCTCCCCTCTGCTTCTGCTTTGTATTCCTAACTGAGCCGGTACGAGGGGAAAGCAGTTTGTGAGAAGCTTTGTCACTCTTACTGTTAGGCTAACAGTAAGAGTGACAAAGCTTCTCACAAATTGCTCTACGTGTCACCCAGTGCAGTCTACACCCCTCTTGTGATGCCGCTGACGACCTCTAATCCAGTGCCAACGATTTTTGGCCATTTTTTTTATTTCGGCTTTTTGCCGAAAATGCCATTTTCGGCCGAAACATTTCGGACACCGAAACTTCGGTGCACCCCCAATTTTAGCCATAGAGAGTGTTATTTCAATACTGTCAGAGCTGTAGTTCAAGAGTACTTGAATGATAAAGTATCCCCCTCCCTCCCCTTTTACCTAGTGTAAGCAGCCTCCCCTCAGATGTGGAATCTGGTCCACAAACCAGACAGCTCACAGCAAGTGTCAATCTTCTTACTGTGAGAACAATTAAAGTTCTGCTCCCACTCACAGGTTTTTCCCTCATCTTAATTGAAGATTGTCCCTCTCTACTATCCACTTCTGACACCTCCCTGCTGTTCTAAGCTAAGCATTGACATCCGTAAAAGGGGCGGGAGGGGGATACTTTATCATTCAATTACTCTTGTACTACAACTCTGACAGTACTGAAATAATACTCTCCTTGGCTCAAATACTATGAAGATTAATTGAAGCTGCTTTTATTATGAAACATTACTATCCCTTTAACATCCGGACACTTGTGAAAGTCCTGGCACGTCACGTGTCATTAAGGGGTTAAAGGAACACAATGCAAAGTTAAAAAGTGTGTATATCTCAGGATGATGAGGATGGAGGATTAATACTTGTTTGTTGAATTGTGCTCTGTTTCCTTGCACAGCTACTGCACTTACATTTCCAACCCAAATCTTCATTGGGCCATGGACAGTGTAATTTCAGTACTGTCAGAGTTGTAGTTCAAGAGTAATTGAATGAGAAAGTATCCCCCTCCCACCCCTTTTACCTAGTGTAAGCCACCTCCCCTCAGATGTGGAATCTGGTCCTTGGAGCAGACAGATCACAGCAAGGGCCAATCTTCTTACTGCGAGAACAATGAAAACCCTGCACCCCTTAACAGGTTTTTCTTTATGCTCACTGAAGATTGTCCCTATCTGTGATCCATCTGGACAGCCTTGCTGCTCTGAAGTGAGCAGTGTTACATCCGTAAAAGGGGCAAGAGGGGGATACTTTATCATTCAATTACTCTTGAATTACAACTCTGAAATAACTCTCCATGGCTTAAATTCTATGACGATTAAATGGAACTGCTTTTAATGTGAAATATTACTATCTCTTTAATGTTTACATAGACTAAACAAGAATTGGACAGTCATTAGGGAGGTGTGAATGATGGGCAGTCCATGTCAGCATTTAACATATAGGATTGGCTGCTTGTGATACATTTGTATGAATTATCTCCATAGCGGTACCATAGGCCACCATGCAGATTAGCCCAGCTCTAATTTGGCTCTATTTATCCAAGGCAAGAGACACCCAAATAAACTACTTGATTAGAATCCGATAATCTACACTGCTGACATTCTGCAGACCTCATTGCTGCCTTTAGAACATGCGCTTTTATTAGTGAGCTCTAAACTTTAATAGCCTTTAAAGTAAAGTGCACCTTTCTTTTCTGAAATGGAAACAATCTTTCCTCTGAAGATGTCCTCTATCTCCCAGGTCTATAATGTTTATTGAAAGTCAATGTTTAATAGTGCAAATTGGACAAAAGTGCCCAGGAAACAGATGTTATGATTTTTGTTTTCTTTACACATCAGAATATTTTGTACATTGAGGACACATTTCAGAAGATGGAGCTACCAAAATGTGCAATCTGGCACTCAGATGGCTATGTTACATATGTATACTGAGATACTATTACTGGAGAGAGCAGTGAGGCCTTCCTGTTATTGCTGTACTGAACCCTCATTATTCTACAATAACTGGACCGGTGGAGGATGACAGGAGCTGTATTCCAGCAGTAGTGGGAGGGCCTCACACCCACCCCTGTATAAAGATCTTCACCTGGCTCTTAAGTTTTATTTTTACTCTAGTTCCCTTTTACCACTTTTCTCTAAATGAGAATGTATAGAGCACTTCATATTTACATTATCATTTTTCAGTTAAAGGAACAGTAAACATTAATTCTGAAAGTATATATTGTGAGACTTTCTTGTTACAGTAAACAAGGGGTGCTTTTACACTGTTGGGACATTCAGATGTTGCAGGTTTATTAACTAATTTTCTCTCACCCTGTTGGATAGCTGATTTTAAGCTTTCCATAAAAAAAAAATGGTGACCTTCACACCACTTTGTTTAACCCTTTTGCGACGATGGACATACATGTACGTCCTCTGTGGCTGTCACTTAGTGACAGAGGACGTACATGTATGTCCAGGAAATCTGGATCCCCGCGCGGCTGCACGCCGTTTAGGGACTCCAGATTCATCTAAAAAAAAAAAAAGTTAGATGGGGAGTTAAGTGACGGCCGCGTCTGCACGCGGCTATCGCTAAGGGGTTAAAAATGTTTAACCCCTTGAGTGCCTGAGGAGTTTGCAACGCATTGCAAAACTATGTGTTGCATACCCCTCCGGCACTCAAAAGGATTAAGAACTTGTTGAGCTGTAAACACTTTCTTTGAAGCCTCTCCTTGCAGTCACATTAACCTAATGTTACTCCGCAGGAAGAATCTGATATATTCCTAACACTCTGCTGCTACAAATAATGAACATTAACATTACATTGCAACCTAATTTTTTTTTTTTTTTTTTTTTCCCCTCTTTCAGGGCATTAAATGTATTTATAAGTGCCAACCGCCTGATTCATCAAACCAACTTGATACTACAGACCTTCAAAACTGTGGCCTGAAAACTGTATATGACAAAGCTGTAATTTTCAGTGGTTGACAGAGCTACTTTATTATGTAAATTAAGTTTTGACTGTATAAATTATCGGTTCCGCCAGAGGGACATAAATGCAGGATGTTGAATGGGATTATTGCCATCTTACACCATATTTTTGTAAGATTTATTGTAGCTTATCATAATCTCACGATGAAGATTTTGCATCACTTTTTGCTATTATCATTCTTTTCAGAATTATAAGCCAAAAGAATTTACGCCTTAATGTGTCATTATATAACATTCCTTATACGAATTGTAAATATTGGTGTTCTGTTTCTGACATTTTAACTTGAAACCGAAAAAAGCTGCAAGATTATGTATTTAACAATATTTGGTGGCAAATATTCAATAAATAGTTTACATCTGTTAATCAGGATTGTTGTTTTTGTTCAATTATTAGGAAAATGCAAATCAACCATACCATAGGGAATAAATTGGACTTCCCACTGATTTTAAAGGGGAACTATCACCCCCAAATAAAGTCTCCCCCAAACAATTACCCATCTAGCGATATGCTTAACAATCGCAGTATTAGTCGACATAATTACCTAGTTACTGATAAATCCTACTTCTGCCAAGACTGATGGCCAGGCAACAGCGCTGAGCAATCTGTCATTCCCTTCTTGTACCTAAAGGTTCAATGCAACTCATAGAGGTGACTGGGACTGACAGCTGGGCACGCAGATGTCTGTAAGCAAAGATGTCTGCACTGTTGCCTGGCCGTCAGTCTCAGCACAAGTAGAATTTTTCGGGAATGTGGTGATTAAGCTTATCATTAGATGAGTAATTGTTAGGGGAGACTTTATTTGGGATGATAGTTCCCCTTTAAAAGTGACGTTAATACTAGATGTTTCCAGTGTATTATAGAGGTGTTTTATTGAAAAGTTGCTACTTTTGTGTGCAGTAAATTATATGATGGTGTTTTGCTACAGCAGTCTGAGGTCAGTTTATCATAATTAACCTCCATAGGATGGTGTGGCAGCAGGTCCACTGTTAAATCAAGCCAAAGAAACTAAAGGAGGCACAACATAATTAAGTATAAAAAAAAAAAAAAAAAAAAAAAAAAAAAAAAAAGATAAATGAAGGGAGAGAAGGAAATGACACATTTTCTGCTCAGAAATATTCAGACGGAAGAAGCGGAAATCCTTTAAAAATGGAAGAACTGTTACTGTATAGATGGTGGACAAAAGTTTGTGTACCATGGATTACATTTTATTGGTGTTGTCAAAATTAAGTCAACACTGCAGTTGTTCCAGACAAGGTTCATCCAAGAGTATTAAGAGCTTAGATTTGTTCTTGTGGCACCCATCCTTTGCTAAGCTTTCTCTTGCATCCAATATGGAACACTGTTACCATGGGGATTGAGTCCCTCCTCCTGGAGGACAGGGCACATCACAAAAGTCAGTTTTAGTGGTGGAGACAGCCCATTTAAGAACTGGAGCCTGCTCACCATCATCTTTGCTCCATTGTCTTCTATGGAGGAACTTTTACATGACATCTCCAACAGTTGTCAGAGAGGGCTCTATCTTCTTGGCTCCTCATGACCAATCATCCGGTCCACTTTCTGATTGTCCAGGGGGCTCATGGCAATCCGCAGATGGAGTTGTACATTGCTAGACAAGGAGCAATGGAGAAGACTACAGTATCCAGAATGGCCAGAAGTACCATGGGGGTTGAGTCCCTCCTCCTGGATGGTAGGGAACATCACAACAGTTTTTCAGGTGTAGACTCCCTCCACCATCTCAAACCCCCCACTAACTCTCAGAATTCATGTGACTAAAGCCACACAACAAGAAGTAAGCAGGGAAGAGAAGAAGACAATCTCCTGTGAGAGACTAAGAGGACTCCTGTGCCTGGGAAAGCAGTACCATGTAGGTCCCTTTCTCTGGGTGGGAGACCTGTGTTCCATGTGGACTAAAGAGAAAAGGACTTAACACTAAACATATATATGTATAAAATAGTAGGAAAGACTAACAGAGTACTTGGCTGTCTAGGAAAAGTTATTTTCCCTTTTCAAATTTGTTTCCGTTTTTTTTTTGTTTTTTTTTTAAATGCTGATTGATCACATTTCCAGTTCACTCCCTTAGTAGGAGCTTCCATCTTGAAAAGAGTTGTATGATTATTCATCCTTAACCATGGATTCCTTCCCCCTGGTAGAAACTGTAATTCTCGTACGTGCAATGTGGAACACAGGAACCATGAGGTACATTTCCCCCTCCTCCAGAGAGCAGGGCACCTCAAAAAATTCAGGGACTCTCTTATTCAATTCCAACTTTACTTCCCCCCTTTTCTTCCCATTCGTTCTCTTGTCCCCTGATAGACATTTCCTTACTAAATGAGAAGAAGAAAATGGTGCTCCCTAGTGCAATATGTATTGTCAAAGATCTCTACCAGTACACCACTGTGCTCACAATTTCCAAGACCACTAATAGTGATCAGCATACACTAATGATGGAATCTGACTGCCCCCACTCAGTCACTCCAGAAGATGGTTGCTGCATCTTCAGAAAGCACTTCCCCAATATGAACTGGGGACCTTAAAACAAAAAAATACACAGACAGGAAAAGCGCAAACTACCACAAGTATATCCTAGGACTATCTGATGTCAAAGTAAGACCAATAGTATACAACTACTCACAATTCCTGGGTAGAGTAGCTGGTGAAAGAGAGAACCAGCTAAAGCAAACGGGGAAATATAAACTGCCCCGTTAGTTACTCTCTCCAATGGAAGAAATGGATCCTTTTAACTTAATAGAAAATGTATTAAAAATACAAATATATTGCCATAGCGTAAAAAATAAACATCAATACGTGCAGTAAATATACAAGCCTGATATGTTTCGGGGGTCAACCCCTTTCTCAAATCTCATAGGCATAAAAAATCACCTACCCTCAAGTCTCTCGCCTCTTAAATGCCATGGTTTTCGAGGTCTCCCTTCCGTAAACGAAATCTCGTGGGAGTGGACGTGATGTCAAAATCAACTCACGAGCAACAATGAATATCTCGAGAAAAGACACTACGTCCCACACATCAGCTACCAGCTGACCATATAGGAAATACAGTCATCAACGTACCAAATGCTGGAACGCACACAAGGGCATCCGGAAGGGACCTATACAATCACACATGGCTTAACAGAGGTTTTCAACATCGGGGGGAGGGGATGATAATCAAATAAAATTACGTGACCTATACAAAACATTAAATGAAGAATAGGATCCACTAATACTGGTGAACATATACAAGACACACACAATTACAAATATACAACATTAAACAACATTAAGCAATACATAAAAAAAAGTATAATCACAATAAAAAAAAATCCCCTGTCAAAATCTCTGGAGGGAGTGGGCTCTCCCTCAACATCATTTGAAAAAAAGAAAACAAAAAAAACAAACATGGCTGGTACACACTCGCTAAAAAGAAATACACACATCCCACTCACACACATCACATCCAAAAAACACACTTCACCTGTGGACCACTCAGACTATACATACATCAACATATCACACGCGAACCACTGATACAAACCAGCACAAGCACCCACACACACATACTGGACATTCCAGCCTACACTAATTAGCCGCACTCACTTTTTCACTGTCGTCCAATACAGGTCACTGGTACCATGGGATGTGTAGTCCCCTTTAATAGGCAGGAACAATTATGCAAATAATTTGCAAGGGGCGGAGCCTCCCCTCTTACTTAAGCCACCTTCTGGCCAGAGCCACCCATATTGATTTGTTCCTGGTGTGCTTGCACACCAGGCAGAGAACAGCTATGCTTCTTAGAGTTTTATTATTTTTTCTTCAAATATGGAATACCACCATTAGGAGGGTGACCATGGCTGTGAATGCCCTCACCCGAAGTGGCTAGTGCAGCTTCCAGGGATTTCTGTGGACCTATACCTGATGAGGGGACAGCTTGTGTTAAGCAGCTCCCCTGTTGGGGAAATTACCTCTGGTTCTTTCCCTCCCTATCATGGTCACCTGAAGACAGAAGTCTGCGAGAAAGGTGAGTCACCCATTGAGTGCTGAAGGTCCACTTGTCCCCACAGTGTCCCTTTGATGGGCTTGTATTTGGGAGTTTTAATACACTCCAGCACTCATAGGGTGTTTTTATTGCATTATCACTATTTATGCAATTTCTGTGTTATTCTCTGAGTTTTGGAGCATTGGGTATTCATTTATTTATGTTTCTCATGTATTTCATGCTTGTTTGGGCACTTTTTAATGTTTTACTAAACTTTATTAAAAATGGTGTTCCGCGCCTTTAAGCGCGGCTTTTTCCCACTCAGCAGCAGAGCTCCTTTACTCTCTATGGGAATTCACAGTTTGGGACATATCTCTGAAACCGCTTGTCACAGCAACTTCAGAGTGGGCTCATTTTAATGCTAGGCTCCTGCTCTATCATCCGGTTGGTGTTTTATTAATGTAGGGGGTTCAGGGGGGCTTCGGGCACTGTTTGGGGTACTTGCATAGGGAAAACTACATTTCCCATGAGCGCTTAGCTCGCGCTCGTTTCTGATTGGCTGTCATGACGGCCGCCATTTTGTGGTACTTTTCCAAGGCGAGTACACTACGCAGGGACCGAGCCTTCTCTCTCCTCACCAGATTAACCCTTCGCTGGCCAGATAAGTCCGTTTTTAGACCTTTTCTGGGGTGAAACTTTAATCTTTAACACTTTTCTGGGTGATAGTGTTTGTTGTGGGGTATATTGACGCTGTGAGCATGTCTACTTCACTGGAGCTAGGGGCTAGACCCAAGACTAAGGAGGCTGGGGGGTCTTCTACCCCCATGGCGTTTTGCTCCTCTTGCCACATTGGGCTGGATTGCGATAATGTGGGGGATCTATGCCCTAATTGTACTGATAAAGATAGCAACCCTGGGCTTCCCAGCCACGCTATTGAGCCATCTTGGGTGAGGGAGTTTAAAGCTGCCACTAGGGATCTCAGATCCACGCTTCAACTCTTTCCCTCTCAGATACAGGGGGCTCTCCAGGTCTGGCAGACCCCCTCTACTATCAGGACCTCCCTGCCTAAGCCACAAGGAGCTCCTGATATCACTGATTCTTCTGAAGAAGAACTTTTACAGGATTCTGATGCTGAGGAACGTACTGTTATTGAATCTAACAGGTCCATTGGGGACCCCTATGAGTGTGACCCTGAAGTTTCGGCTGAGGGTCTGATCAGAGCGGTTCTGAATACGCTCAACCTTCCTCTGACTCAGGAATCCACTTATGATCCTACTGATGTTTTTCAGAAAAAGCCATCTAAACCTGTTGTTTGTTTTCCAACTAACCCTACTCTTGCCCGTCTGGTTTCTGAGGCATGGAAGAATCCTGATAGATCTTCCTCTGTCTCCAAAAAGTTTGCCAAACTTTACCCTTTTCCCGAAGCGGAACTGGCAAAATGGGTTCATCCTCCCAAGGTGGATGCTCCTGTGTCTAGACTATCCAAATCTACTGCTTTGGCTGTCTCAGATGCCTCTGCCTTGCAGGACTGGACGGATAAGAAATTAGAGCTCTCTCTTAAATCTATTTTTGCCTCTATTGGCACTGCCATGCGCCCCACCTTTGCTGTGGCATGGGTTAATAGGGCTATTGCAGCCTGGACTGAACGACTGACTGAAGCGGTTCGCCAGGATGCGCCTGTATCTGAACAGTTGCAGCTTCTTGCTAATATCACTGAAGCTCAGAACTATGTTGCTGATGCTGCTTTTGATGCTGTGCGCATGATGGCGAGGGCCTCCACTTCTTCTGTGGTGGCTAGACGCGCTCTTTGGCTGAAAATTTGGTCTGCTGATACAGCCTCTAAGAAAGCCTTGCTTTCCTTGCCCTTTCAGGGGAATTTGCTCTTTGGCTCTGAGCTCAAAGAAATGATCAGTGAGGCTACTGGCGGTAAAAGTACTCTTCTACCCTCAGTCTTTAAGAAAAAGTTTCCAGCCAAACGCAATCGGTCCTTTCGTTCCTTTCAGACTGAGACACGCTCCTCGGCCCAAACGGGTCCTCCCACTACGCGCTCCTCCTCCAAGCCCAAACAGTCCTGGAGGCCCAAAGTTGCCTCCAAGGCCAAGACCTCCAAGACTGCTTCGGCATGACTCGCCGAACCCGGGTCCGCATCCGGCTGTAGGCGGTCGTCTCCGCATCTTTCGCCGGTCTTGGGAGGAGTCAGTGGCGGACCCATGGGTTCTTCAGGTGGTGTCAGAGGGATACAGGATCCCTTTCTCTTCCCTTCCTCCTTTTCGGTTCCATTTTACTCGTCCTTCTCAGGAACCCTCAAAAAGGCGTCTGTTCGACGACGCTATTCAGGATCTCTTGGACAAAGAGGTCCTGGAGGCGGTTCCGCAGGGGGACACAGGTTCAGGATTTTATTCCAACCTGTTTGTGGTAGCCAAAAAGGACGGAGGAGCCCGTCCCATCTTGGATCTCAAAGATCTCAATGCCTATGTGGTGACTTCCCACTTCCGCCAGGAGTCCCTGCGCTCTGTGATTGCAGCAATGTCTCCAGGGGAGTTTCTTGCCTCCCTGGACCTTCAGGATGCTTATCTTCACATCCCTATTCATCCAGAGAGCAGGAAGTATCTCAGGATTGCCTGCCACAGGGGACACTTTCAATTTACAGCGCTCCCCTTTGGACTGACTACAGCTCCTCAAGTCTTCCAGCGGGTGCTGGGCTCCTTGATAGCGGTGCTCCATCAGGATGGGATCAGAGTGACACCCTACATGGACGATCTCCTACTGAAGGCCTCCTCAGCGGAGCTTCTCCACCAGCAGTTGCAGAGGTGCATGCACACCCTGAACCGTCACGGATGGATCCTGAATCTGGACAAGTCGGACTTGATTCCTTCTCAGAGGCTTCTGTTCCTGGGTCTCCTGTTCGACACTCGCCAATGCATGGTGTTTCTTCCAGAGGACGTGGCTCACCAGATAGCCGTCAGAGTGGCTGGGATTCTGGACATGGACGAAATTCCAGTTCCGAAGTTGTCGTCCTTAGTGGGGAAGTTCATTTCCACGATCGAAGCAGTACCATTTGCCATGGCCCACTCCAGGGATCTTCAGAGATTTGTGATCCAGACGTGCAGGAATCATCCAGATCATCAACATCTGTCTGTTTCTCTTCCTCCTCATGTCGAGTCGAGTCTGCACTGGTGGTTAGATCTCTCTCATCTCTTGAAAGGGAAATCCTTTCTAGTTCCTCATTGGACCACAGTCACAACGGATGCCAGCCTTCGGGGCTGGGGTGCAGTCTGGGGTCGCTTCAGTGCTCAGGGGAAATGGGGTCTGGAGGAATCCATGCTCTCCATCAATGTTCTGGAACTTCGAGCTGTCCGGCTGGCCCTGAGGCACTGGGAGTCTCAATTGACCGGTCTTCCAGTCAGAGTAGAGTCCGACAACGCCACGGCGGTGGCTTACATCAACAGACAAGGCGGCACAAGAAGCGGTTCCGCCTGGTGGGAAGTCAAGGATATTTTGTCTTGGGCAGAAGATCACGTGCCTGTCATCTCTGCAGTTCATATTCCAGGCGTGGACAACGTTATGGCAGACTTCCTCAGTCGTCACACCGTCGACAGCGGAGAATGGGCTCTTCACCCAGAGGTGTTTCACATGCTCACTCAACGGTGGGGGATGCCAGTGGTGGATCTGATGGCTACCAGACACAACAGGAAGGTTCCGGTGTTTTGCTCCCGTCTGAGGGACTCCCTTGCTCTAGCGGTGGATGCCTTGTCGATCCCTTGGGACTTCTCCCTGGCTTACATCTTCCCCCCTCTTCCTCTATTGATCAGAGTTATTCAGAAGTTGAAGAGAGAACGTTGTCCTGTCATCCTGATTGCTCCAAACTGGCCTCGCCAGTCCTGGTTTCCGGAATTGATGGCCATGTCAGTGAAGGATCCAATCCCACTTCCAGCCCGTCCGGACCTGCTTCTTCAGGGGTATCTGTGGAAAGAGGATGTTCACTCTCTCCGTTTGATGGCATGGCGGTTGAATCCTCGATTCTAGCTAAGAAAGGCTTTTCTCCTTCTGTGGTGTCGACGATGCTCAGTGCTCGTAAGCCTGTGTCTTCCAAGATCTATCATCGCATTTGGTCAACTTTCGTGACATGGTGCTCTGTCAAGCAGTTGTCTCTTGACTTCCATCTTCCCACTGTCCTGGCCTTCTTGCAGGACGGTGTGGACAAGGGGCTCAGTCTGAGTTCCCTCAAAGTTCAGACCTCTGCCTTGTCTGTGTTTTTCCAGGAACGGATTGCCATCCTTCCTGATGTGAAAGTCTTCTTCCAAGGTGTGACTCATGTTCGACCTGCCTTCAAGAGTCCTGCTCCCCAGTGGGATCTCAATTTGGTGCTGGGAGTTCTTCAGCAACCACCGTTTGAATCCTTGGCTTCCATTCCATTACGTCTTGTGACTTGGAAGATGGCCTTCCTTTTGGCTATTGTGTCAGTACGCCGGGTGGCAGAGTTACAGGCATTGTCTTGTAAACCTCCTTACCTGGTGTTCCACAAGGATAAGGCTGTGCTTCGCACTACCAAGGAATTCTTACCCAAGGTTGTGTCTGAGTTTCACATCAATCAGGAGATTGTGGTTCCCTCTTTCTGCCCTAATCCTTCATCTGACAAGGAAAGAGATCTCCATTTGTTGGATGTGGTGCGTTGCCTCAAGTTTTATGTTCACCGCACCGAATCTATCAGGAAGTCTGACGCTCTATTCGTCATTCCTGTGGGGCCTAGGGCAGGAAGACCGGCTTCCAAAGTTACCATTGCCTCTTGGATTAAGGCTACCATCCGTGAAGCCTATAAGTTGAGGAATAAGCATGTTCCCTTCAGGGTGACTGCCCATTCCACCAGATCTATTGGGGCCTCCTGGGCCTACAAGAATCAAGCTTCTGCTGATCAACTGTGCAGAGCGGCCACTTGGTCCTCTGTGCACACCTTTTCTAAGCACTACCGAGTTGATGTACTGGCATCGGCTGATGCCAGCTTTGGAAGGAAGGTCCTGGAGGCAGTCTTGCCTGTGTAGGTCTTCCGCTCTGTGATCCTTAGTGCTTCCTTACTGTTGAGCCCGGTTGGCTCGTGTTCCGTGTGCTGTGTTAAGTTCAGGGATTGTTCCCTTGATTGGTGTCCGTTGACACTTACAGTTTGGGCTATGTTATCAACTGGTTAACAGTTCTAGTGACTTGGGCCTTGCGCCTGGTCCTTGCCTTACTTCCCGCCTCTGGATCAGCTCAATGTTTGTACATCCCATGGTACCAGTGACCTGTATTGGACGACAGTGAAAATAGGATTTTAGTCTTACCTGTTAAATCCTTTTCACTTAGTCCATACAGGTCACTGGTCTCCCACCCTGTCAAGGGACCAGTCTTGGCTCTCCTGTGGCATTCAGTGGGAGACCGTTCGGGCATGCTCACAGGAGTCTTTCTTTTTGCTTACCTGGGGTCAGTTTAGGGTCTCAAATCAATATGGGTGGCTCTGGCCAGAAGGTGGCTTAAGTAAGAGGGGAGGCTCCGCCCCTTGCAAATTATTTGCATAATTGTTCCTGCCTATTAAAGGGGACTACACATCCCATGGTACCAGTGACCTGTATGGACTAAGTGAAAAGGATTTAACAGGTAAGACTAAAATCCTATTATATCGACCAACATAAAAACTGTATGCATGATCACTGCATAACTGAACACTGTAATTCTGTCTCTTTTATATGTGCCTCGAGCCTGGACACAAACTCCCATCATCCTGACTCATTAATATCACAAAAAACATCACTGTTAATGCAATACATTCATCTCCCTAGAATACATTGTGACTTTTAGATCTGCGTCTTCACGTTGCATGTGCAAATTTCTGCCTGAATCCGTCTGTTCATATGTGATTTTCTTGTTTCATTGCAAATGTGCACATACTGAACAAAGGTGCATTTTGCTTCTATACACCTATTTTAACAGAGTGAGTGGCATAGGGGTAGGTTTGCCAAACCAATGCATTGGTTATTCATGTGGTAGTGAAGGGGTTAAGAAATGTCAAGTCCTAATCGGCCCCTTCGCATACGAAGGCCCTTACAATTACATTAAACAGCACATGTACTTTAATCTTAAAGGGATAGTAATACATATATTTATTATAATGTTTGTCCCCCTGTCTGTTTTGGATAACCAACCATCTTGACCATATTGAAGAATAGTGCAGAAAAAAATGGAGAAAAACAATGGCGCCAAAATGGTTCATGCATTACCAATATCTGGGCTAAAAATTAAATAAAGGAGACATGCTCTTACCACAAGCTGCTGCTATCCTCTGACTCGTGTGCCACTAATCAACTAACATAATGTAAATATATTAATAAGGAGAGCGCTAACACTAATTTTTCATGAGAGATCCCAATATTCAAAAACCCCTAACTATTGTCTAAAATCATACAGTAGTGAGGAATATCTCTACAAATGTTTTAATGATATAAAAATACAACACATAAACACATAATCCATATATATGGACTGCAACCTTTTGATATCAATATATCGATATAAAAAACACATGTCAAACAAAATAATATCTTCTAAGGTTAATATAAAGATTTAAAATATTCTTCCCTGGGTTAATTATACAACATTCTGTAGTGACTGTCCGAACTGTTATCTCTCTCAACTTGAGCTGACTGTCCCATTGGGATCGACTCTCCCGACTGTTACCAAAAGTTTATCCCCAACCACACTTGTTTACTCCCGACTCCTCACCCCAATCAATATAAAACGTATATGTGAGTATATGGTTTTCTGCCCACTCCTCACCTACTTAGCGGTGCTTCTCAAGTGGCGGCCGCTACTGTTGTTTATATTGCAGAGTACTGCTCTCACCGGGTCCTTTTGTAAGGGCTACTTCAATAGGTATGAGCGTGTGTGGGTATGCAGGCAGAGCGTGGGAAATCTTCAATCGGATGTGATCCAAGGTAATCAGCCTTTCTTTCGTCTGTGTGGCCACACGCTGTTACTGCAGCTCTCAAACTCCGTTCATGCTAATTCAGACAGTACCTCTCCAAGCACCGGTAACTCCGTTAAATAATGTATGTCACAGTGGTCACATCAGGATGCAAATCTGGTCAGATGTAAGGTAAACAACCTTTTTGGATGAGTAGAGTTGGCAGTGGTTCCACAAAGAGGTAGGGAGTGTATAACCTTGGTCTCCAGGAGAGGAGAGGTGTGAGTAACCTTCGAACTCTGCTGCGAGGATAAGGTGTGAGTGACCATCGGCCTCGGCTGCGAGGTAAGTGTGAGTGACCTTTGGCCTCAGCTGCGAGGTAAGGTGTGAGGAGTGACTCCCTGTCCTGGCTAAGAGACCAGGGTGACCAGGCCTATCAACGGAGTAAATTTAAAAGTGAAACAAAACGGTGCAAGTGACGTATTGAGTCTAGCTAGAATGAGTCATGATGCTGAGAATCTCAAATTCATGTGAGAATAGTGGATCGGTGATATCAGAATGCTTAAATGGCCGTGAATATACAGACAATTTAGTCAAGTATATACAAAAACAACATGACCTACCCAGTGTAACCTTGACTTGAAATACTGTAATAAGCATGGAAAACAATGGTGTTAGTATATAACCTTAAGGACTTGCTTCCTAAATGCTGTGGATAATTGAGAAAACATAGTACCTAGATAATAAGATCCTGGACCTAGTGGATTTCAGAATATGGGAGATGCCTTAAGAGAAAACTAACGGACTAGGTTTATGATCTGTAAGATTAAAACACCGTAAATTAGTGATACCATAACGCAGTCTGATCATATATGCAAAACAATCAAAACAGATAAGTCTTATGACAATTGATGGTTAAACAATAAATACTTTTCCAGTTCTACCTACATGCGTATCTGTACTCACTAAGTGACAGAAGGCCTCCAATCCCATGGCTAGCAGTAAAGGTTATTGATCCCTTTAATGAGACTGACTATCATGATATAGATGTTAACTTCAGAATTGTAGTACCAGGTGCAGTATGCGGAGACTGCTAAACGTGTTCTAATCGAGTCAGCATGTGCTTACTGTAAGTGATAATACCTATGTAAGGAAGAGTAGTGAAGGAGTCTCACAGTGTCCTAAGGTACTATCCGTACTTCATAATGTGTAATTGGAAGTAGGCTAAATGATTGTAGTAGCTGGAATGTATTATAATGTTAGTTATTGTGACTGAATCGGCACTCAGACATATGATGCGCATGTTCGGAACGATTCCTAGACTGTTTCGTTATTTGTAATTAGAACACCAGGATGACATGTTGGGCAGTTCAATATGAATTGAAGTTAATGAAGAGCACTGCACATATAATCATAAGAGCTCAACACTCTCGATAACGGATGTGGATCACATTTACAGATTATAAACTGCTACTAAATTACCAATTCATCAACATTCCATTCTGCCACAGAATCACTGGAACCCTGCAATGTATGTGTCCTCTTTTAATAAGTGTCCCTGTTCAATATAATATTTGATCATCTTTGTCCAATGTGGTCTGCTCCAAAATTGTTCAGCCATGTTCCTACACATAACCCATTGTTTTCTAATGCATTACTATGTGTCCATAAACAGCCTTGTGACTCAGAGTGGATGAACATGACATTGTGTGACATCTGTGGCACATTGTATAGCTTTTATGTGTATACACTACAAAATACTGGCATACTGCCTATTAAACCTAACTTATAAATACACAAAAAAGGAGGCGCCTCTTGTGCAATATCCTCCATTTAATTGTACACCATACCACCACCATGAACAGGTACTCACTTGGAATATTGTCTGGAATTATACATATGTACAGACCAGCAATGTACACTCGGGGACTGTAAGCTGCTCCCCCATACAGCATCTAGTATCTCACAGATCAAATGTAAGCTGCTCTCTCCAACACAATCCCACTCTTGAGGCCCAGGAACATGTAAAACAAAGAACACACAAGGGGGGGTGCCAATAGTGCCTGGTCACAGAGTAATGTTAGAATTATGTAGATGTAAATGTACTCACATTTCACATATCCTGTGTAATGAACATATGTTATACACAGCTAATGGGCATACAGAGAAAATATTACCGTCTCTGTTCGGTACCATTTCATCCTCCTCTGCTCAGGGCACGATTAACCAGTAATCCAACTGCAGGCAAGCTGAATCATTTCTTCAAATTATTTTATTAAAATCATATATCATTAAAAAACCACTACATAGTTCTCTTACAAGTTTCACAGTGACAATGCTGCTTTATCAAAAAAGTGGTTGCAATATAACACAATGTCAGTATATTGACATTGTGAATGAGGAGTCTCAGTACAAAGTTCTTAAAGCACCAAAGAGGAACCAGCGTAAGTCAGCTTGTACGGAGATTCAGGAGCTCCTTTAGTAGGCCGAGCCTTATGTACCAGTTACCTTGGCGATTCACATACCATGAGTGGAAAATGTGGTTACACACTTTTTACATCATCAACGTCTGGATCTTGGAAATTGGGAACTCAGAATGTATTTGACCAGATTGCCCACCTCTGGGGTCTTCCTTCAGTGAACAGGTATGAGCCACTACTTGGAATAAAGTTTACACCTCAAGTTGTATGACAATACACCTCTGGAAAAAGAGGTAGTTCTCAAGTCTGAATTTTTAATAGAACTAAGACCAAGCCCTTTCTGAGACAATCATGAAGAAAAGGCAAGGCAACCAAAAGGTGAATAATTTGTTGCCACAAACCCCCCGGTCTTCACATCACTTATTGAACAGGCACCACACCCTGTTATCGGCCTTGGAAGACACTGGCTTTCCAGCTTGTATCAGAGTATCAATGACAGAGTCAGAAAAACCCTTCTGTCTCAAGATGCTGGCCTCAAGAGCCAAGCCATGAAAGCCAACTTCTCCACTTATGGATGACAAAGTGCACCCTGAGACAAAAGGTCTGGATGCACCACATACAGATTGAGGAGAAAAAAAAATAGGTCTGACAAGGCCAGAAAGGGGCAGTCAGAATATCATGAGCCAATCCATGCTAATGTTCCTCCCTACTTTGGAATCAGAGGAACTGGAGAAAACATAATCCTCTAGTCTATAAGCTCTCACGGGCAGGTGTTATGGTTCGCAAACAAGACAAGGAGTCAGACGGTATAGTTAATTCACCTTTATTAGAAATAATAATAATAAAAGCAAATGAGAAAACAGGCAGAGGATGAATGAGTGGCTAAGGACTCCTATCAGAAATAGAAGCCTGCCAGCAGTCTACCTCAGCTGCTGGAGACTAGGCCAGAGCCAAGTGGAGTCTCAAGGGATAGGAGGAATGCTGCACGGAACCTACAGCCTCCCGTCAGGAGTAACCAGGCAGACTACTGACTCACACCTACAGTCAGTAAAGCCAGGGTCTGCCAGAGCCCCAGGTCTGCACCAAGATGGATGTCTTGTAGAAGATATTCAACAGTTAACAGGAGAACCAATTAGGTTGGATATCGTCACATAGATAAAATTAAATTTGAGAACTTTACACTATGTTAGGTATTGACACGCTACTTCACAGTAACAAATTGATTAAAATAATCAATCCCGCATATTTGTGCAAAAATATATATAATTTATTTAAGTAATATATAATATATATAAAGTGTAAACAACAATTATATAAATTAGTGACCAGCAATTACAATAGATATACAGTAACTCAAACCACAATTATTACCATTAGGATTACCAGCAATTGAAGGGTTAACCACACATAACTATATTCAGAGGTATTAGCTAACAATACTTGAACTCAGCAGCATAGAAAAGGTTAATTGATCCTTGGTCAGGTGAGTCAGCTTTAATATTAAGCCAGGTCCTCTGACAATTCTTCTTCTACCATATGCAATAGCAAAATTTAGAGAAACTAATTGGAATAAAATCCCATATTAGATCACTATAATTTAATTATCTACTGATTTTCAAATATTGTATACCTTCTGAATAAAACATACATTGCATTTAATATAGTCAATAATAGATTATTATTATTTTTTTGTCTAGTGTGAGGTTTAAATAAACTTTTCACTGTAAAAAAAATTTATACCCAAAACACACACAAAGAAATCCAAAGAAACACCACAAATTAAATAGACAAAGAGCAGTTGAAGGGTTAATAACCGAATTCAAAGAATTCCCCCAGATCAAATATTAGCTATAATAACCATTCTAGAAACACAATATATTCTAGAAATATCAATGATTATATTAACTCATTTATAAACAAGGATAAATAGATCTCACTGCTATCCTATTTTACATTTATCTGGCAAAATATAACAATTTACCAACTAATTAATGAATTCTGCTTAATTCAGAATTGCTAGAGCCAATATAGCTTATTATAATTGGTCACAATTGGGTGGCCAGTCAGATTAAGACAAATTATAAGAACAATTATGTTTCTTCAAATATTGAAGAAATATATATCTGAGTCTGAATTTTGCAAAATTAAAATAAGGAACGATATAGTTACCAGTCCAATAAGTGTTTCTTAGTATCTCTTTACCAGCCAGCTAGGTACACTTCAGGAAATTAAGAGCCAGGAAACCAAGAGGAAAAAGCCCCTTCTCTTTCAAAACTTACATATTTATAATGTAAAATTACCCTTATCAGAATCTTCTCTGATTGGATAGAGATCCATCTTATTATGCAGTGACATCACTCATATTATTATGGAAAAATTCCAAAGCACTAGTAATAACACTATGTAACCTAGAGATGGCACTCTTAATCTATATTAAAATTCTAGATATGATCATTTTTGTGACAACAGTGATGTATTATAGAGGTCATTAGACGTCATATAAATATGTTATCCTATTAGACTTTCCCACATAGGAGTATCTCTGTCTCAGATGTTTTGTCTGTAATAAAATCGTTTATAATTGTAAAATTCAGTCAACTATTTTCACTCCCGTCTAAGTAAAGAGAGGCCCCTTTTGTCTCTAAAATGGAGTTATTGTTATAACATGAGATCATTACACACAACAGACTTTCAGAGAATATGGTTTAAAAGAAAAATTAACCATTTCCTCCCCATCATGGCAATGTCTCTGACAGTCTGTAGGGAACGAAGCCACCAAGCGGAGAGAACAGACAGAGCCACTGGTCAGCACCAGCTAGGATAGTCAAACAAGGCCAGATTCATACACAGAGTGGGTAGTCAGCCAGAGCCACAGGTCTGCACCAGATAGGATGTCCACTGGAAGAAGGCAACACTGGGAGGATATTTGGACAGAGCCCCAGGTCAGCACCAGAATGGATTAGTCAGACAAATTAGGGTCATACACAGAGCGGGTAGTCAGCCAGAGCTACAGGTCTGCACCAGAATGAAAAGTCAGACAAGCCAGGTCATACACAGGATACAGGAGCAACAGGAATAATGACTGCACTAAACAACAACATAAGGGTAACTGAGAGAGGAACCAGTTACCCTTAAAAAGGCAGCCAGGAAGTAGAGAGGTGGAGCTCTCTTTTCCCAATAGTATAAGACATGACCCTGTGCCATTCAGCAACCTCGCGCCCGAAAGTGACACATGGGATCATGATGCGTCACTCTCCGAACCTTCTCCGCATTATTCTGGCAACCACGGGCCCGAAAGTGACGCATGGAGCCGATATGCGTCAATCCTCAGACGCATCACCACGTCATCTCGGGGACATGGACGGCCGCTGAAGGTGCCCGGCGTGCCCAGACCCAGTCCCAGAAGTGATGCCTGGGATGACGCAGCGGCGACATTTATGGCCATACACTACCTGCATCAACCCACAAGGCGTCTTTGGATTTAAGGTAACTGTGACAGCTGGGCCCTCTGATCCTTTTGTTCTCCATATTTGATTTGTACTATTTAACATCTCTGTATGTTTATTCCCTATTGTACAGCACTGCAGAATCAGTTTGTGCTATATAAATAAATAATAATAATACTCCAGAGGAAAATTCCATGGAGTGACCATTGCATCTATCATGGGAGCTAGAGGATCACAGGACCTGGTATAGACCTGAGGAACCTTGTGGTTCAGTTGAGAGGAGGGAGACTCTATGGTTGAACTGTCGAGTCAGTTATGCTCTGATTGAGCTCCCAGTTTCTGGGATCCAGTTACTGGCGACAGAGAAAGTCTGCCACAACATTGTCTACCCCTGAATGTGAACTGGGAAGAGAACAGGCACTTGAGCCTCCACCCACATGAAAATCAGCTGGTCCACAGCCCATGTGTCCACACCACTCATCCTGCCATGTCGGTTGATGTATGCCAACCCCATCTCGTTATCTGACTGTATCCACACTGGGGATCCCTGGAGGGACTTAGACCAGTGCCACAGGCTAGGCAAATCTCCTGCAGCTATAGAACTTTGATAGGCAGAGTGATCTCTGCCCTGGCCCAAAGACCCTGAGCAGTATGAAGATCCACAGTGGTGCCCCAGCCTGCCAGCGTGGTATCCTTCATGACTATGACCAAATTTGGAATAGCTAGTGGCTGTCCCAAGTACAGATGGGGGTCCTGACGCCACCAAAGAAGGTTCACATTCGTCCTGTCAATCAGAGACATGAAAATGGAAAGGTAACACTGTTATCTTGATTAATTCCCAAGAATTTCTAGGTGCAGCTCCTGCGTATGAAATTGAACAAAGGGGGCTACTTCCAGAGCAGAGACTAGGTTGCCTAGTACATTCATCATGATACTGGAGATGTCATCCTCACAGCCTCCCATTACTAAAGAATATCTAGATAACTTCCCAAATAGGGACAACCTGCACTCCATGTTGGCTGAGATAAAATCTAATGTGAAAGATGAGCTCCGTAAAGTCTTCTCCCAACTAAAGCAAAGGATTGCTATTCTTACAAGATGGAGAGGATCCCCACTGCCATCAGTACCACTTGAAGCACCTGATTGCACAGCAGGATGACACGATTAATCTCTTCACTACTAACCTAGACGATTTAGACAATCGTTGTCGCTGCTGCAACTTATTTATCTGAGGGAATACCCAAGTCTGTCTCTAACAAGGATATCTCCTCTGTGCTTCAAACCCTGCTTTTGGAAATGATAGGCTTGGGTACTGACCTCCATATACAACTAGAAAGAGCCCACAGAGCCTTACGACCTAGAGGATCCACAGCGGACCCATGGAGGGATGTAATCTGTTCCTTCTTCTGTTTTCTCAATAGAGAATGGGTACTTAAAAGGACCAGAGACTTGGAAGAGGTGAAATATGCTGCTGTGTTCCTGCACTTCTTTCAAGATCTTTCCCATCACATTCTGCAACAGAGACAGGCTCTCGAGCCAGTTACAGAGCACCCATGGTACATACAAATAAAATATAAATGGGGATTTCCCTTTTCTTTATCAGTGTTGCACAACAGTACTATGATCTCCGTACACACCATGGCCAAGGCTGTCCTTTTGCACTGCCTTAGGGATTCCTCCACCCAACCTCCAACCTCTTCAACCTTACAAGGCACAATGCAGTCGCTGGAGTGATCCTGCTGGCCTTGGTCGTAAGAGGATTAAGCTGCCCTCAGCTAGGCCTACATCTGATGCCAACCATCAAAGGGGCTGCTGATTTAGAAAATTCACAGGACCTGATCTTTGTAGTTCCGGAATGGCTATTTGAATCCTGATTACCCCATGATCTTGATGGCAAAGGGACCACTCTTGACCTACACTGACTTCCATTCCTTGTTATCCCAGATCTGGATGCCTCCTAATCTACTCAGGTACTCTAGTACTTCACTTGCAGTACATGACAAACCTTGGTCAACTTTGTCCCATGTCCATACTTATAGAACGGATGTTTCATTGTTATACACTTTTTCAGTTTCTCTCCCAATGGCCGATCTCTCCTTTCCTACAATTTACCTTTACTCCTTTCCTTACCACCTTTTTTTCTTTCTCTCCCCCTTTTCTTCCCTTTATCCCTTAATATAGTGATCTTTGTCTATGCTGTGGAATGGATGTGTTTTGGAAGTGCCCACCTGTCTGGACTTGCTCCACAGGCATGTGCCTCTTTAATCACCTCACTTATGATGGTGATTATGGTGTTCCCTATCAAATTTAAAACATGCAACAACTTCCCCCCTCTTGCTCTCACTTGCTCTACATGATGAGTATTACTACAAGGCCTTGCCCACTGCCACCTGAGAGACCAGCAGAACGGAGGCTTCTCCTTCTCATCCTTCCTTCCCTGCTTCTCCCCCCATTACTGCTACTATGCTACATTGTTATTGCATTGTGGTATTATGTTTTACTAATGTCGGCAGTCAGTGGCTTCAGTGTGCAGAACCACTGTCTTCATGCTGAACCTAGCTGTGCCCTCTCATTTGGCCAAGGTGACTCTCCATATTGTGACCAAGGATGATAACTGAAAGCTATTGACTACATGGCATTATACAACACAATGTCTTGCAAAGATATTCCCAACTAACTCACCATTGTGCTGGAGCTGTAAGAAGGATTAAGGCTCACGTTTCCGTATTGGTGGGAAAGCCCTTCAATTCCAACCCTTTTGGTCTCAGCTTATGACAGACATTTTGGCAATGTTTCATCTTCACTTCCCCTTTGATCCTTTATTCCACTTATTAAGTGTTGCTATACTTCTCATTCCTTTACATTAGAAAGTGCCACAATCCCGCTCTGTTGAACTCTGGTACACTAAAATAGCATCCCATGCCTCTTTAGAAAGCTCCCAAACCTTTGCCATCAGCAAGCATTTCACTTATGAGGTCATATAGCTTCCCTGGCCTGGACCAGTTTCTGCTCATCCTTATCACAATAGCTACACTCCTTTTCTTCCCTATCACAATAAATTTTTACCCCCCACCCCCCTCCCCATCAGAGGCTCTTGTCCTGGAGACGAACCCCCTGCACTTCTCAAACCCCAAGCCTCTTACTTAAGCTGAGGTAAGATAGCAATATAACACACAGTGGCTCTTCAGTTGAGGCAATGTAGCAATATGCTGAGGGATCAAATAGAAAGTGGTGGGTGGGCTGGAGGGGGAGGGCCAACTCCCTGTATGATAAACATGCCCTCATTGAATCACCCAATGGGAGCAGTAAAGTCCCCATTGAATCACCCAATGGGAGTTGTGTCTCCTAATGAGACATAAATTATGTAATGATACATTCTGTTCAACGCGAGTTTCTTTTCTGAGGAGACATAAATTATGTTCTGTGTGTGGGGTACCATAAATTATGCAATGAGGCTTATCTATATATATAAAAGAATAAGCCTCATTGCATAATTTATGGTACCTCACACACAGAAAATAATTTATGTCTCCTCAGAAAACAAACACACATTGAACAGAATGCCTCATTACATAATTTATGTCTCATTAGGAGACACAATTCCCATTGGGTGATTCAATGGGGACATTACTGCTCCCATTGGGTGATTCAATGGGGGCGTGTTTATCATACAGGGAGTTGGCATGCCCCCTCCAGCCCTCACACTACTATCCAACTGACAAAAAAAATATAGCTGCCACTTGCTCCTGAAGTAGGGGATATCAATAACTTCTCCTGGTCCACACACACTCTCACTCAGGATCATGACCCCACAAACACACTGTGTCACTTCCCACAGAGAAATGTTACCCCCCATACACTCTGTGTCACCTCCCACAGATAACTGTAACCCTCCATATACACTGTGTCACCTCCCACAGATAATTGTAACCCTCCATACACTCTGTTTAACCTCCCACGGATAACTGTAACCCTCCATACACACTCTGTATCACCTCCCACAGATAATTTTAACCCTCCATACACTCTGTTTCAGTACGAGGGTGTAATGTTTCCATAAAATACAAACTCAGGGATAAACTTAATAGCAACTCTTTTATTTAACCCTTTCAGTGCCAGAGGAGTACGCAACACATTGCTTTGCAATGCGTTGCGTACCCCTCTGGCACTCAAAGGGTTAACTCTTTTCATGTCTTCAGTCACCTCACTGTCTGTTTTCAACTGTCACTCCTCAACTTCCTGCTTTCTGATTCCCGCCCTTTCTCCTTAAAGGGAGAGAGATGCTTTGCTGTATGTTACAGACGGCAAGCCTCAAACACCACTTTCTATTTGATCCCTCAGCATATTGCTACATTGCCTTAACTGAAGAGCCACTGTGTGTTATATTGCTATCTTACCTCAGCTTAAGTAAGGAGTTACTGTTCCCATTGGGTGATTCAATGGATGAGTGATATAAATCATGCAGGGAGTTGGCCTGCCCCCACTATCCAGCAGCCCACCATTATCCAAGTGACTGAAAAAATAAAATGGCTGCCACTCGCTCCTACACCACAGACTCACACACAAGCCACCCACACCCACACACACAAGCCACACACACACACACAAGCAACACACACACACACGTGTATGTGTGCAATATGATTCTTTCTGCTTCACACAGTACACAAAAAAAATCATCAGTCAATACAGCTAAATGAAATGTACAATACAAACAAACAAAAAAATCTTACAAAATACCTTCAACATGCCACCTACAACATTTCAAACAAAAAATGCTACATAACATATACCCTACTACAATGACGGGCAACGCCGTCACATATTGCTAGTTCTTTTATATATATACTAGTTGAAGAGCCCGTTACACGGGCCACAGTGCCACTGCCAGCTGGTCGCGGGGCAGTCATGCGCAGTAGAGACTGCCTCTGTATCAGCCGTGGCGCGGGCAGTCTCTACTGAGCATGACCGCATCGTTACACACGTTTTAGCAAATTATTATATAGGATAGAAGATACCGTTGTATACTGTTTGTTGTTCTTATCTCTTTGAGGGGGGAGATGTCATAGGAACAGGCTGGCAGGCATGTGACAGGAAGTGGGGAGGGGTCTAATAGTACTAGGTTTGTGTGTTAGGATTCATGCACTTGTAGAGACACCAGTAGCTCAGAGTGTGTTCCTGTATTCATGGCAATAAAACAATTGCTACTTTAACCACTGGTGTGCCTCATTCGTGACCACCACCATGGGGGAGAAATAAACATTCCCATTGCTTTAAATGCAGCTTTTAAACATTTGACTATATGTGCAATGCACTGGATACCTTTCTAGCATTCAAAGGGTTATAGCCCCCATTTAAAGCAATGAGAATTGTTATTTCTTCTCTATGGAGGAGTTGGTTTGTCCCATAATAGCTCCACCCATATTTGTGCATAAAGCCCACTGTGTTTCCCATTATGACTAACACTCCACCTACAGACCATTGGGTGTAAATGCAGTTGCTGGACAAAAGAGATATGTTGACCTGCTTTGTATTGTGTTGCTAGGAAACGAAGCACTGGGAGCTTGTAAGCAAAGGACTAAATTGTTTCTCCCTATCCAGTAGTGTAAACTCAGCCAGACAGGAAGAATGTTATAGCTTAAAACACTTAAGCAAACTCTATGAAATATTAATAAAATGTCAAATGCTACCTGCCTTTAAGGTAAGTGATGTAACACTTATACAGAGCTCTCAGTTTATTGCTTAAACTACTGAAATTGATATTATAGCTGTGTTGACTTTTAATCTCTTGGATGCTGGAGAGATCTCCAATGAATTGGGGTTAAAAGTTACCAGATTTGAGGCAATTAAACCATTTACTTTTAATTCAGAGTTTATAATGCAGTTCCCTTTTTTTGTACATTTCAAAATTTCAAGCACCAATCGGTTGATCAGATGTCTGCCATGAGCATTCAACACATTGTGCCTGGAACTAAGGAGCCCAGTCCTCATGTCACAGCCCCACAAAGTGATGAAGCCTCTGTGGGAACCAAACATGTGGGTGACTCCATTGAAAACAGACTTGGCACTAAGGATTTTGCTCTAATTCAGAGCTTATTTAAGGTGAGTTCACACAGAAGACATTTTTGTACCTAGTTTTTAAATTTAATTTCAACCCCATTTTTTATGTTGTTATGTTTGTCATTAAAAGTGTAATTGGTTATGAGCCTCAGCCCATGTTTATATTGCTTATTTTTTTAACTTTTAACTCACGTTAATATTGCTTGTGTGTAGGATTTCATACAGTCTTATGGTGTAGGAAATATGCATTTTCTGAAGTTAAAGTTTAAGGGTCGTATGTACAAAAGAAGAGTGGAGGAGTTCTGGGGCAAACCATTTGCACTATAGGGGAGAGCTAAATATTCCCATTGATTTAAATGGGTATTTTAACCCCTTGAATTTTAGAGAGGTCTCCAACACATTGCTCCGTAATGCATTGAAGACCTCTCTAGCATTCAAGGGGTTATAGTCCCCATTTTAGTCAACTAGAACTTTTAAACATTTTAGTTGTCAGTCACCCATAGTGAAAATGATCTGTGCCAGGATGCATCCACTTTACCTTTTGGCTGACTTTTTCTGCTGGTGTTGTGCTACACAGTACTATGGACAAATAATGATGCTCTGTCATGTGACTGCACAGAGGGAAAAGGGTTTATGGGAATGTTTTGGAAATATTAGCATGAATTATTATTTTCTCCTCCTACCTAAACACACACACACACAAAGTTATCCTCAGGTCTAAAATCAGAATGAAAAATATTTATATATGGTTCATAATAATTGCCAAAAATATATATCTGAAGCTCAGCATTATATTTTTTGTCAAAGTCGTCAGAGAAAAAAGTAGTACCCTAAGATGGTGCCCATGGGACCCTTGTTTTCTTTTTCTTTCTTTCTCTTTCTTTCTTTCTTTCTTTCTTTCTTTCTTTCTTTCTTTCTTTCTTTCTTTCTTTCTTTCTCTTTCATTTCTATTAAAAATAAATGTGCGTGCACACACATACACACAATATCTCACACACATGCACTCCCATACACAAAGTCAAATTCACACATTCCATGTACTCACAGACACACACACTCCATTTCACTCCCATACACACACTCCAATTCACTCCCACGCACTCCCATACGCACACACGCTCCCATACAGACTCCGGCACACACTCCCATACATAGAATCACGTACACAAACACACACACACTCCCATAAACACACCAGCACATAGTCTCATACAGACACATGTGCCTGTACACACACACTCACACTCATACACTCACATACACGAACGCGCACACACACAAGCACAGGTATGGGTGAAAGTTTTCTTCTTAACACTGAAAAGGGCAAAAACTGTCACTTCCCACCTAGCAAAAAATGTCCCTTGAAAAGTGAAGTTTTTCCACTTTTTTCACCTAGTTCATTGCATTGAAATCAATGGTAAACTGAATTTACACATAACACATAGCAAATTTTAGTTTATTTCCAACAGGCATAGTATAAACGAGGTCTGAAGGTGGCTGTGTTGGTGGAGTCTGGAGAAAGAATCATTTGAGAAGGGAATGTTGTTTTGGGGGGTTTGTTGACTGGGACTGGGGAAAAAATTAATAAATAAAATTTAAAAAAATTGGTATGAAACTTGACAGAGACAGGGACACCCCCTGACGTAAGTTGTGACTGGGGCAGATACTTGACGGGATAGAGTATTTTGTAGAGGATGACTTTAGGACTTAGACTTGTTAGAGGCCCAAGCCCTGTGGAGCAATTGATTTGTAGGACTTAGACTTGCTTGGCTCAAGTGCTGAGGAAACATTGATTTGTATGACAGATTTATTGGGCACAAGCACAGAGGAAACATTGATTTGTAGGACTTAGACTTTTTAGGTACAACCCCTGAGGAAACATTGATTTGTAGAGCTTAGACTTGCTGTTAGGCACAAGCCCTGAGGAAACACTGATTTGTAGAATTTGAACTTGTTTGGCAAATGCTCTGAGGAAACATTGATTTGTTGGACTCAAGTTTGGAATCAGCAATGATTTTTTGGAGGCACAAACCCTGAGGAATCAGTGATGATTTTTTGGATTCAGGCTTGTTAGAGGCACAAGCCCTGACGAATCTGAAGATTTTTTGGACTCAGGATTGTTAGAGGCACAAGCACTAAGGAATCAGTGATTTTTTTGGACTCAAGCTTATTAGAGGCACAAGCCCCAAGGAAACAGTGATTTGTAGGACTTAGGCTTGTTAGAAACAAGCCCCCAAGTATTGTTCTTATAGGCCTCTGTGGTATATTTAAAGAAAAAAATATGCCCTACTTGCCATGTGCCAGCAGGTCATTTTATGGTGCCCACTGGTAAATGCCACAGTATCATTGTGGCATTTGCAACTGCTGTTCTTGATGTTGAGTTGGTTAAGCACCAGGACAATTAAGCAGCTCCGAGGGCAACAGCAGTGATATGGGAAATGGTGATCTTGGTTTGGACAACATTCTGTTTGATGCCCCTGAGGAAGCAGACAGTGATCTGCGAAAACGTTTGGGCTTGTCTATACGGATCATAGACAACGGACTTATTTCAAAGCCTCCTGTGGTTTTCTCCGTACCATCTCCTCCCTATGTTTCCCACGAAGTTCTAATACATTCAAGTACTGGATTGGTTCTGTGAGGAACCGTGGAGTCCGTTTCCAGGATTTTTGTGGAACAGGCGAGATCAATAGGAGATCGGGAGATCACAGAACTTTGGCGATCGGGAGATATACTTATTGATGCGCATTAAGCCCAAGAAGGGCAAATGTGAGTGTAACATCTTTTGTTTTTAGTATTGTTTATATCAATAAATTACTACACTTAGATGGACTATTCCTCTCTCCTATCTGTTATTTTTGCGCTGTTTTTTTGAGTTGCTACAGGTACATTGTTTCTCAACAAGTGGACAAGGCCACTTTTTACAACTCTCATCTGCTGCAAATACTGGGGAGTAGTTAAGATCCATCATTACCATCACCATTATTATCATCATTTCATCTTCATTCCTATTTCAATTCCATCTCTGACTTCCATCTCATCATCAACATCTTCATTTCTTCTACATCAGATAAGACTTATTGACTTGTTTTAATTATATTGGACATATGTGTATATATATTATCTGACATATTTTTGTGCATCTTTGGAGCACTTTTTTTACAATCATTGTGTGTTCTTTGTAAAGCTCCAATAATGTGCCTGAGGCAGTAGCAGCCCCACAATTAGCCCCCACCACTTCAGGTATATGTGGAGAAAAGAAGTTGGCCAATAATGCTTCTCCTACCACAATTAGTAAAATAGTGCAGATTTGGGGCTCTGGTAGACTAAGCTCCCTACTGACTGCAGGTGTGAGTCAGTTCACTCCATACTGACTGCAGGCGTGAGTCAGTTTGCTCCATGCTGACTGCAGGCGTGAGTCAGTTCGCTCTATACTGACTGCAGGCATGAGTCAGTTCGCTCCATACGGACTGCAGGCATGAGTCAGTTCACTCCCTACTGACTGCAGGCGTGAGTCAGTTCTCTCGTTATGTCGGATCAAGATCCTGAGTTCCGGTTCCTGCTCCTGCTCCTGGTTCCTGTTGAGACTACCAGTGGCTAAGGCCTAGTCTTTAGCAGTGTGGTCTAGCTTTGCAGCCTATTATTCCTGATAATAGTGCTTTCTGGATGGTAACCCTCTGCTTGTTCCTGTATATGTATTGTTCTTTCAATCTAATTATTAATAAATTGCATTTACTGCACCATACTGACACCTGAACTTCTCTGGGTAACCGTGACATGTGGGAACTGCACCACACAATGTGCAGTGGGTGGACACGAACTGCCACATCCTCACATTTACAGAATCTCTATCAGCTGGTGGAGGAGGTAATGCCGACAGAGGTGGATCACTAGAAGAAGTTGTTAGGCCTTTCCACACCTAGACCTTAGCACAATAAGCTGATGGCAAACCAGATGTTTCTCTCGCCATCAAACTTTCAGGCTCAGGCCTGTTTCTTTATTCTTCTTCCCCTTTGATTTCCACCTCTACAATCCCATTCACCGGCTGGGGCAGAGGATGATGATGCTGCTGCCTTAGAATCAGCACTAGAACTAGGACCAGGATAACTGCTGGCAAGTGGAACCTGTTCTAGTCCTGCATCACATTCACAACTAATGCTGGACCCCATTCCCACAGTGGCCATGATGTTCTGTGGGACACAAGCCTGCTCCTCATGAGCCTGCTGTCTTTGCAACTCAGCAGCAGCAGGAAATACAGCAGCAGCAAACTCTGCAATCTCACTGCTGGTAGTGGTGGTGATATCATCCCCGTTTGCAAATATGTCTCCCATTATTTCTCGATTTCTGCTAAAATGCAATTAATGTTACTTCCACCCCAGCTGTTCCACCATGACCTTCATCACCACCACCACCAGTCCCTCCTTGCTTCTGCTTTATGAGAGTCTCACTGGATGGCGATGATGACAAATGTGACATAGGGTCCCCTACTGTTATACTTGTAGCAGACTTGTAACAGAAAGACTAGCAGCACTAGCAGCAGGCACAGCAGCTGATCTGTGCTGATGCTAATACTGCTAGCCAGTTCTGCCTTCCTCAGCATCAGGTCCCAGAGGCACAATACCAGGGTTAGGGGAATCACATGATCAGGGGGATGTTGTGGGCTCCCTTGACCACCGGTCTGGCTGTTCAGCATCACTTCCCCTTCCACCTCAGCAGGAGGATCTACAGAATCTCTAGCTGCTGCGTGGTAGTACTGGGACTGCTTGGGGATGGCAAGTGTGACTTAAGGTACCCTGCTGTCACATTTGCCATCATCTCATCCACAGCCTGTGTATCAAAAGGCACACTGGCAGCAGTAGCAGCAGGCACAGGTAGTTGACTTGTCCTGTTCACACTGCTTACTCACTTCTTCATGTGCCTTGCTGATTGGCTCACACATTTCCCCCAGATCCCAAGGGTTAATGTCAGGGGACTGGGCATCATTGGGTCTGGGGAATCAGGGCTACCAGACCCTTCTAAGCTGGTGGTGGTCACTTCCTCCTCCTCTGACTCACAGGATGCATCACAATCCTTCCAGTGCCTCCTTTTCTTTTTCAGATGGTTGCTCATACTGTACAGTATGAGCCTCTCCCTATTTCACTATATAAATCACCAGGAAATTGCCTAGCACCCTCTCTGTTTCTTTAGCTACTTAGTTTTGTGTTTTACTTCCTGGAAACATCATGTTTTTGGCAAGAAAACACGTAACTAAACAGGCAGAAACTTTTTAGACATTGAAAAAAATAGCAAAAATATTTTGGCAGTAGGCAAAAAAGGCAAAGATTTTAAGGGGGTTTGTTTAAAGCGGATTTCCCTGCAAAAAATTGGACAATTTTTCACTGATTTTTTTTTGCTGGAACACAAAGAGACCTTTCGCCCACCCCCACACACACCCCCACACACACCCACACATACATCCACACCCATACTCACACACACACACACACACACACACACACACACACACACACACACACACACACACACACACACACTCTCATAAACAAACACACATGCATAAACATCCCCAAACCATTATAGGAGACAAAGCAGGGCAATACATCAGTACAAGAATCCAGCTGGTCAATGCACCATTACATGACACCATTATCCCCTCAAACCCCAGTCTTTTTCCATTCTCCCCCAGTCTTTTACTCACACTTTTATTCCCTCTTTCTACCCCAAGTCTTTCCCCCCTCTCTCTCCACCATTCTTTCCCCTACCTTTCACCCAGTATATTCCTCCTCTCCCCACCCGTTAACCCTTCTCTTCCCCTTCTCTCTCCCCATCCCCACTTAGTTCAGACATGTGAAAGTAACAGACTAAAAAAATAACCAAACAACTGACCAAAACACTTCATGAGCTACTTATAATGATGTATGGGGCTGTTGTGTGAGTGACTTGCACTAGTGAATTTGAAGGGTAGTCAATGGAATTTCACAAATATCAGATGTACTTGTGCTTTCCTTATGATGTTGCCCTTGTTTATATTGAGTAACAGTGGTTCTGAGAGAGAGAGAGAGAGAGTGAGAGAGAGAGACAGAGTTGCTGTAAAATGCAACCAAACCATTGCTACAAAAAGTACTTAGTGTGAACAAAGCATAAGGGGCTTTATACAGGACTCTACAGAGGATAAATTCTAGGGTAAACCAATTGCACTGGGGGGTGATACAAACTATCATTGCTTTGCAATGAGGTAGACATTTGTCTGGTGCTTAGTTGGTTAATGAAGAAAGGGGAAGAGGATAACTGACAATACCCTTACCTTACTGGCTGACAGTGGCCATTTGTGATGATGTTAGTGGCCCCCAGCCAAGAGCCCCTAGACCATCTTGGATGCCAAGTCCCATCACAACTGCACTAGCTCAGTGGTTCTCAACCAGGGTGGTGTGGCACTTTCTTATGCCATGCACATCAAATTAGTGTGCCCCATGTTTTCTATGAAGACTGACAAAAATTTGAATATTGTCTGTTAAATGTAGAATTATGGAATTTGTTATGCACAACTAGTTGAACAGCCCGTTACACGGGCCACAGTGCCTCTGGCAGCCGGTCGTGGGGCAGTCACGCGCAGCAGAGACTGCCCGCGCCGCTGCTTATACAGAGCTGGACGCTCCTTAGGAGCGCCCAGCTCTGTATGAGCCGCGGCGCGGGCAGTCTCTGCTGCGCGTGACTGCCGCACGCGTAGCAGTGTCTACTGCACATGTCGGGCGTTACACACAACTTGGCGAATTATTATATAGGATGTGTTTATTTTTAGTGCTATGTTTTTGAGATCTAATAATATCTGTATATTTATGAATTGGACCCTTTATTATGCCTTTCATAAATTACATTAAGCATGTTAAGGGTGCCCTGAAAGTTCCAGATTGCATGTTAGGGGTGTCTTGAGCAAAAAAAAAAAAGGCTGAGAACCACTGCATTAGCTGCTACCCCTGTAGTTATGCCCCTAAGGTGGCTCTAGCCTGTTCTTTGGGGCAGTGGGAACATTAGATAATTTCCATATTTTACTTTAAAAGCACAAATCCTCTTTTTGTCTCAGAGGATACATTCACTTTTTACCACTGGATATTAGTCCCCAGTGCGTGCCTTCCTCTGCTGGTAACTTTAACCCTTTGAGTACCAGAGAGGTACACAGCGCATTGCTTTGCTTTGCAATGTGTTGCATACCCCTATGGCACTCAAAGGGTTAAATAGTTTGTTGTGTGAGAGTCAAACAAAAGCTTAAACATAATGAGCAGTTCTTTGGGGGACTAGAGTGCCACATAGCTAGTTCTTGGAGTGAATCTGGCTGCCGTTCAATGATATAAAGACTTGTCAGTCAGCTTGTTCTGCAGCACGATCATTCACACCAGATAACACTCAACAAAAGGTGTGTTTGTATGTGTTTCTGTGTTCACGCTCGTGTGTGTGTATGTGTGTGTGAGTTTATGTATGTTTGCTCAAGCGTGTGCAAGCGTGCACCCTGGAACTTGTGACCAATCATGTCCAGTAGATGGCATGTTATGTCAATTTTAGTATTGTTTTAGTTATTAGATTATTTTCAGCAATTTGGAATTGTTTACATTTTACTCATTGTAAAATGTCTTGATATAGCATACCTCCCAAGTGTCCCTCTTTAGGAGGGACAGTCCCTCTTTGAGATCCAAATCCCTCCATCTCTCTTTCTCACCCTGGTGTCCCCTCTTTTTAGGGGATCAGAATGTGTTGTGTGTATCACATTACTCCACAGCCATAAAACTCACATTAATGTTTGTTGAAATGTATCTGTACAAATAAAATACTTTGGTCTTGCTCTAGATAATTAATTCACTTATTTAAAGAGCTGTCAACTCTGAACATTCTTGATAGTGCCCTGCCCACCAGCTACACCCCAAGCAACACCACCTAAATCAAAAATGTCCCTCTTTGGCCCTTTGAAATGTTGGGAGGTATGAAGTAATAAACTTTTTTGCATACCTACAATAACCTACTTTACCTCTGTCTTCTATGAATGCTCAGTCTGAGCCATGGATTTTATTGCAGGTAAGTTTTGTATTGATTTTATTTACAGATATCTCCATTGACTTCAATAGGAGTGCATGAGATAAAATCTTGTCATCTGCAATGGCATATAGGCCTGAAACTACAATTCATACAGTACCTGCTGAACTGCTCAAATTAATTATTCTAAATTTGTCATTAAACTGGTATTTCTGATAACATGCAAAGTTGTTACAATAATTCAGCATGACCCAACGTCCAGTTCCCCATGTTCAAATTCTGAAGCTGGCTACTGTCAACGTTATCCAACATGTTGATATTAACTGTCAGTAAAATACAATTGTGTCTTTGCTGTTGGACTCAAAGCTTAAACTTAATTCCTAACCTAAACCCTAAAACTAATCCTAATGGCATTGTGCAGTTAAAGAAACTGAGCAGGGGTGAGTGAATCTGTATGTCTAAGGGTTGCATTTCTAGTTAGAATTTCTTCCGCTGACGGATCAGTCATTTGGCACAATTGTGTACAATACATAATTAATGTGACCCATCCAAACACTGTCTGACACCTCAGCCTCTTCCACTGTCCACTAATAGTCATAGACACACACACAGGCACACACACACACACACAGCCTGATACTCCAGCCTAGTTCCACTGTCCACTTTTAGTCACAGACCCACATATTCACTGCCTGACACCCCAGCCTTGTTCCAGTACTCACTAGTAGTCACAGAACCCTACAGACACAGTCTGACACTCTGGCCTTTTCCCACTGGAAGTTGCAGAACCACACATACACTGTGTGACATGACACCCCAATGTCCAATAGTAGTTACTACTGAGTGGGTGTTGTAGTGCATCAGATGTTTGAGGGAAGAAGTCATACTCCCTTGGGCATCTGTTTACAGCAGAGTTCAGTACAGGTGTAATGTTAGTGTACTACTGTTCGCCTCCCTTACTGGTTTAACAGGGGAGCAGTGGAGTAGTTCAATGTTATATATGTTTGTTAGGCATAAGTAGGAAATAGTACTCACTCAGGTCCTGGCTCAGGGCCCTCTATCCCACAAATTTTGACCTAGTGGTGGAAGGGACTTACAGAAATGACTCGTAGTCCATTAACACTTTCAGTTCCAAGAGGATAGAAACATGAAGTATGGTTCACCCACTTGCACTTCTAGATGTAAAATTACAGGAGTGAATTTGCAACATTTTTGTTGGTTGGAGGGAACTAAACTTTTTTTTTTCCATTGGCACCTTGCAGAGAAATAATAGACTTGTGGTGTGGCTGGCTGCTGATGTCACTTGCAGTCAGCTTTAATTTGACTTGTTCAGCTCAAATAAACAGGCATGCAGGGGTGGGGAAACAGGACCTCTGATGGGCCAAAGCAGGGCTCAGTGGGCATACATTTGTAATAAATACCAGCGGGCCAGATCCTGTGCACTGATCATAGTTTGCCAGCCGCTGGTCTAGAAGTAGCAAAGTGATGCTAAGAAAGTAAGATTTATTTATTTTTTGTACTTTTATGAACAATTATATCCATAGACAGCAATAGCAATATCACTACCTAGTGACCTGGCCGAAAATGTAAACATGGAGGTTCTATCTTATAATAATAATTATAATGGAGGTTTAAGCCTATGTCGTATAATTTGCAAAACTATGTGCTTAAAGAGCACTTATCCTAGTGTCCTATTTATTTCTCATTCCAGTCCCCCGAGTTAAACCAGCCAGAATGTATGAACAGAGAGGAATTCATGGAGAGAACATACACAGCCGTGGGCCATGGCATGAAGGAGGAATATGGGGAATTATTTGATAAGATAGATGTGAGTCGTGAAGGCTTCATTGATTGGGACAAATTAACATCCTTCATGCTGCTGGAGCTTTATGAGAAAGATGAACGGGTGAAATCATCAGTAATCCCCCAGTGGAAGGATATCCGCAGCTTCCCATTAATTCACAAGGAAAACATCCAAAAAATTGTTTATTTGAAAGGTTCCTCTCGTTATGTAACTTTGAGTAAAGATGGATTACTGGGAGTCTGGGGAGAGAATTTAAAACTACAAAGAAGCCTGCGGATCTGTACAGATACAGTCAAGCTCAAAGATTTATGGGCAACGAGTTTGGTGTTTCTTGCCAATGTAAACAAGGTAAATATGGACATAAATATAAGCAATATAACATTTATGTCAATAAAAAGGGAGGAGATGTCTGGGTGAGATTTCACTGTTTGCTTTATTAATTCTCTTTGTCAAGGCAGCTGCAGCACTGTGTGAAACGTGCTAGACTCTTGCATGGCTTAGATTTGGGAACGATATCAAGAAACCTAATTACCATTCTACATAGAAAGGCCAAGTAAATGAACAATGTCAGGGAGAAATGAAAAAGCATAAATCTAAATAAAATAGTACATCCATTATCCGACACCATGGATTCCTTAGTTGTTGCCCAAAATAGCAATTTGGTTGTGTAGAGTAAATATTGTGACTTTGTTTTGCAATTAAGTCAAGAATCCATTGATTTCTCTGGCAGTTCCTAAAGGCACATGGGGTCGTATTCAAGAAGTTAAAGTGGACCTGTCACCATACCATAAGTATAGTTCACCTTAAATATAATTAAAATCTGCCTATATGTTGTGCTAGCAATTTACTTGCAACATAACTAATTGAAATGAAGCTTTATTAACAGCGCAATGTGGTACTTGATGCTAACAGGAAGATTCCACATACAGGGGCCATTTTGAATAATATAGCAAGTGATAGGTTTGGCCTTGAACAGAACTAATTAGAATATGGTGCTCATAATCAGCATAAAGTGCCACCAAAATATGAAGTTTAATTTCTCATAACCAAATTATTTTACAGAAAACTGGCTAGTACAACATATAGGCAGATCCTTAATCTCTGAAAAACAAACCTTACTTGAGGTGACAGGTCCACATTAAAGATGTACAATTTTGGAGCAAACCAGCTGCACTCTGTGCTGCACCTTTAGGCAAATTCAAATCCCTTACATTGCCAGATGCACTGTGCAAGCTGGCAATGTCAGCGAGGCAGCATGGTTATTAGCATAGATTGTGTTACATTCCATTCCACTACACTATGTGCAGTAACAAGTCTTCAATACATCTGTGCAGCTATACATTTCACTGGAAAACCGTGCTGGGATTCCTGTATTAATGAGTCCCCATCTAGCTCCTCCTCTTCAGCTGTTATTACAACTTTTATATCTCCTTTCAGTGCCACAGGGGTGGGTATACAATGTACATTCCTATGGCACTGAAAGGGTTTGTGGTGCTCAAGTTTGAGCACATCCTCTCTACTTTCCCAGTGAGGGAGAATACAGTCAGACTTTATGGTTGTCAAATTACTTGTGAGGTGTAAGGAAGGGCATCCCTTCCACATCACCAGCAGTTTGTCAGCATTCCATACTAATGAAGAGATTCTCCAGCCTCCCCTAGCATACCCAAATCTTAGTGCATATGACAATGTGTATCTCCATCAAACCATAGTGCATCATCCCCCTGGTTTTAACTCTTTGAGTGCCAGAGGGGTACCCCTCTGACACTCAAAGGTTTAAATGGCATTTTAGCCACTTAAAGGCATAGCAATGTTTCACAAAAAAGCAGCTTCAATTAATCTTCATAGTATTTGGGCCATGGAGAATGTTATTTCAATACTGTCAGAGTTGTAGATCAAGAGTAACTGAATGTAAAGTATCCCTCTCCTGTCCCTTTTATCTAGTGTAAGCCACCTCCCCTCAGATGTGGAATCTGGTCTCTTGACCGGACAGATCACAGCAAGGGACAATCTTCTTACTGTGAGCATAAGGAAAACCCTGCCCCCTTGACAGGGTTTTCATGTTTTTCCCTATGCTCAGTGAAGATTGTCCCTCTCTGCGATCCATCCAGACAGTGTTGCTGCTCTGAGGTGAGTAGTGTTACATCAGTAAAAGGGTTGGGAGGGGATATTTTATCATTCAGTTACTCTTGAACTACAACTCTGACAGTATTGAAACAACATTCTCCACAGCCCAAATAATATGAAGATTAGTCTGAGGTGCTTTTTCTGTGACACATTATTATCCATTTAAAGTAAACATTATACACAGCCTCTTTTACCTAGTGTAAACTGCCTCCCCTCAGATGTGGAATATGGTCTATTGACCAGACAGCTTACAGCAAGGGACAATCTTCTTACTGTGAGCATAAGGAAAAACCTGACATAAGGAAAACCCTTACCCCTTGACAGGTTTTTCCTTATGCTCAATGAAGATTGTCCCTCTCCACGATCCATCCGGACAGTCTTTCTGCTCTAAGGTGAGCAGTGTTACATCAGTAAAAGGGGTGGGAGAGGGATACTTTATCATTCAATTACTCTTGAACTACAACTCTGACAGTATTGAAATAACACTCTCCATAGCCCATATACTATGAAGATTAATTGGTGCTGCTTTTATTGGGAAACATTACTATCCCTTTAAATGCAAAGCCTTAATTTAAATTATTGGGAATTTTCATCATCCTACTACTATGAATCTGCTGACTTTTCCAAAACACCACATCTTTTGTTTTCTACATAAGGCTGTCTGCCTTAAAAACAAGCAGATGAGAAGCCACTCTGTTTGTCATATGAAAGAAGTCAGAGGGCGACACAATAATAAAGAAGCTGGCTTCAGCTCTCAGGATTTATTAAATATAAAACATTTTTATGAGGATAAATAAACCCCTTGGATGCTAGAGAGGTCTCCCACACATTGGTCCCTAGCATCCAAGAGAATACATTCATAACAGTAATAAACTAAGCATTTATGAGTATGTATGATGTTTTTCATAAAAGCAACAATTCAGTTACTATGGATACAGATTTCTATAGAGTTTACAGCCACAATCAACTGGTACAATTAACTCTATAAAATAATGTTTGGATACAGTTTTTTTAGATGTTGCAAACACACCAGGAACTAAAAAAGGGAGTGAGTATATAAAAAACAGAAATGAACAGTGTATTGCACCACCCCAGCACTCAGATAGTTAACAATATTAGGTTAGGATAGACTACTTCACCTACCACACACTTCCACAACCCCCACGTCATCACCTCCATTCTGCCACAAACACAGACACCTCCATTCTTCACCACCTGCACACACACACACACACACACACACACACCTCCTTTACCTCCCCCCCCACACATCTCCATTCTCCCACACACACAGACACCTCCATTCTTCACCACCTGCATACACACACACACACACACAGCTCCTTTACCCCCCCACACACACCTCCATTCTCACACACACACACACACACCTCCATTCTTCACCACCTATACACACATACACAGCTCCTTTACCCCACACACACACCTCCATTCTTCACCACCTGCACACACACACACACACACACACACACACACACACACACACACCTGCTTTACCCCCCCCACACCTCCATATTCCCACACACAGACAACTCCATTCTTCACCACCTGCACACACACAGCTCCATTACCTCCACCCCACACACACATCCACTCTCCCACACACACACACAACTTCCTTCTCCAAAACCTTCACACACACAGCTCCATTATTTCCTCCGCACACACACACACGCACATGCCTTCATTCTCCCTCACACACAGACACCTCAATTATCCACCATCTGCACACACACACACACACACATCCATTCTTCCTTCACCTACACATAAACACTCCTCCATTATCCTCCCACCTACACAGACACACACACACACACACACACACACACACACACACAGCCCTCCTTTCTCCACCACACACCTATATTCCCTCACAATTACACAAACAAACACACACATGTGAACACAGACCTCCGCTCTCTCCCCATCCACACACAAACACACACCTTCATCCCCACAACTACAATCACATTTCCATACTCATCACCACCACCACCACCACCTGGGAACAAGCCAATTATGTAAGCTCTGAATTCTTTTGAAACACACTGTTTCAAAAAGTGTGTCTTTTGCCATAGTAATCAGATTTCAGGAAAAGTGAGGAAAAAAAACTGATGATGTCAATCAAGCTATACTTCACATATCTGAACAAGGTAGGACAGCTTCTTTGGCAAGTTAGTAGGCAGGAAGTTCTTATGACTAAGTATCCCCTTCTCTTTGATTTTCCCTGACTTTGTTTATCCTCTTCTCCCTGCTCCACATCTCGCATGCTGTCCATCTCTTGCCTTTTCCTATGCTCGATCTTTCTGTCTCTATCTCTCTTCATCTTTCCTCTTTCCCATTTTTTCCCACATTCCCACCCCATCTCCCATGTTCTCCAGTTCTAATACCTTATCTGTCTCCTACACTCCCTTTCCTACCCTCCCTTTCATACTGTACATGTTCCCCTTGTCCCTCTATTTCTCTCCCACTGTTAATATACAATTCCTTCCCAAATGCAAAATATTTACTTAATCCTCCAACTCAACCTGTGAACTGAATTGCTGGTGTTTCCCTCATCTCCCATCACGCACCGCTATTCCCCCTTCACCCACACACAGAACTCCATCACATCCTCTGGGCGCGGCAGATGTATGAATGGTCCACCAAGCAAACCACCGCCTGGCCGCCACCTTAAACGAGAAAAAACGACAATCATAGAGAAGGATCATGGCAACAGCCCGGCCACACATAAGACCGAAAACGCCTAGACTCCCAATGCCCGATTTTGCCACAACCTCTTCGCCCAACCCCCATCTGGCTGCCTCTGTAACCACCCCAATACGAAAGTAATGAGAACCAAACGCACTAGGCTTGAGCCCCAAACACCCCAATCCGGTCCTGAAAACTCGCACAAACTGAAAACGTGACAAGAAGTGCAACAAGAAGGAAACCCCCCCCCCCCCGCAGGCCGGACCGCTAGAAACTCCCTAACACAAGCCACACTCCGGAAAACCCAATGCAAACAATGTCACCAGCACACCCCTGCCCTCCTGATACATCTTGGATCAACGCAAGGTAACCAGCAAACTATCGCCCTCAGTAGCAAGAGCCACAACACCAAAAGCCAGCCCGCCAGACATATGCCTATTCTCGCTGACCAACTCACCAACACGAAATGCCCTGAAGAAAGCCAAAGAGAAAGCAGCCCAAAAAAGCACCACCTCAAACGATGACGTGCAAACCACGGAAAAGACACGCAACAGCCTACACAGCACCTCCAAGGACACTGGCTGACGCGAATCCCGCACGACAGACCCCCGCTGTAGACCCCTCAACGCCTTCTGCACCAAAAAATCCTTTGTGACTGTCACAGTACTTTGTTTCCAGCGCCGCCACTTCAGCGACGATTGGCGTCTTTCCACGCGTCATCTGCAGGCAAGCGGCTCCAAGCATGCTGCAGGCCTCTGTTTTATATGTCTTTGTTTCCTGTAGTCTCCTCCTACCTACTTCCTCCCTCTAGCTGCACCTCCTACCTACTCCCTGTGGAGGGGTTTCAAGGGCAGACTGAGTACTGACTCAGTCACCCTTACGTTGTTATTCTGAGCAGTTCATTTTCTAGTATTCCTGATTCCTGTGTGTGATCCGGCTTGTCTGTCCATCCATTCTGGTGTTGACCTGTGGCTCTGTCTGACTATTCTCCTTGGAGTTCTGATTTGGCTCAGATATCCTTTCTGGTGCAAACCTGTGGCTCTGGCTGACTACCCGCTCCGTGTATGACCTAAGCTTGTCTGACTACCCACTCTGGTGTTGACCTGGGGCTCCATCCACTGCGCATCAAGCATACATACTCTCCAGTGGATATCTTATTTGGTGCAAACCGGTGGCTTTGGCTGACTACCCGATCCATGTATGACCTAGGCTTGTCTAACTACCCACTCTGGTGTTGACCTGGGGCTCTATCCACTGTGCATCCAGCATTCCATCGCTTCAGTGGATATCCTTTCTGGTGCAAACCTGTGGCTCTGGCTGACTACCTGCTCCGTGTATGACTTTGGCTTGGCTAACTATCCTATGTGGTGCTTACTAGAAGGTTGTGTCTGTTCGCTCAGTTTGTTGGTTCCATTATTCAGACATCCTTCCTTGTACTGACCTGTGTCTGTAGCAGACTCCTAGCTACTGACTGCAGGCTGAGTCAGTATCTCTTGGGCGTTTCCTTATTACGAGACTCCTGTGGGCTGAGGCCTAGTCTCGGACAGTATGGTGCAGAGATTGGGAGACTGCTATTCCTGATACAGTGCTCGCCGTTTGAATCACCCACTGTGTGAATATTTATATATTGCATTACTGTCATTATTCTCATAATAAAGCTTCTATTAACTATACCGTCTGACTCCTGGTTTGCTTGCCAACCGTAACAGTGACATCGCGTCAACCCTGAACTTTGAACAAAAAGGCTAACACCGACATACTACGATCCACCGACACCCTAGACCGACCCAACTCCCTAAGACGCGCTACAGACCACAAAAAAAACATCAAGACGCCCTGAATCTGACACCACACACCCCGCCACCTCAAACAACTTAAACGATTCCTGCCAGCACCGCTGACACACCAACCAGGTCCTCGGAGCCCCCGACCGCCTTAACAAGTCAGCAACGATGCAGCCAGCGTGTTCCACAGATGATCCGGGCAGACATCCCCCCTCCACTGCAGCCTCTGGCGCCACCTCCCGAAACCAGTCGAACTGGAAATGAGAAAGGGAATTGGCAATCACATTCGTATACCCCGGAACATGCCGTGCCCTTCACCACACATTCAACTCCATGCAACGCAGCACCAATAACCTGAGCAGACACAGTACAGGAGGAGAAGAGGCAGAGACAGAATTGATCGCCTGAACCACTGCCGCGTTGTCCGAACAAAAACACACCACCCTGTCCTGCAACCCCGCCCCCCACAGAAATACCGCCACAACCACGGGAAATAATTCCAAGAACGTCAGGTTCCAGACAAGGCCCGAATCGCCCCAGGACTGTGGCCACTTCCCGGTACACCAGCGCCTCCGCAACCGCAACTCCCCGACACATCCATGAACAGCTTCAGATCCGGAGCCAAAGCCTGTTCCAACTGAAAGAGGGAGCAGCCATTGAACCCCATCAAAAAAGAGTCCCAGACCTCCAAGTCCTCCCTCATGCCCTTAGTAACCCGCACCCAGTGATGCGGAAGTACCACGCCAGAAGACCCAGCCACCAGCTGATGAGCAAAAACCCTACCCATGGGAATGACGCAGCAAGCAAAATTCAGCTTACTCAAGAGTGACTGGAGCTGATGCAGGGTCACCTTCTAGGCCACCCGAAGTGAAGCAACCAGCCCCCGAAGATCCCGCAGCTTGTCCGCCGGCAAGCGACATTCCATGGCCACTGAGTCAATCTCAATCCCAAGGAAACTAAGGCAAGTCACTGGGCCCTCTGTCTTGTCCGAAGATAACGGCACCCCAAAACAGTCAGCCACCCGCTGGAGCGTACGAAGAATGTGAAGGCACACGTGAGACCCCATGCTCCCCACGCAGAGGAAATTGTACAGGTAATGGACAAGAGAAGAGGAACCCGATTCCACCTTCACCACCCATTCCAGGAAGTGGCTAAAAGCCTCAAAATAAGTGCAGGACAGCGAACAGCCCATAGGCAAAGATCCACGTAGAACTCCCTGTCGAAATGGCAACCCAACAGACGATGACAGTCCAGATGAATGGGAAGAAGCCGAAAAGCAGACTCTACGTCGGCCTTGGCCAAAAGCGCACCCCTGCCTGCCCGTCTCACCAATTCAACCGCCTTATCAAAAGACGTGTATTGGACAGAGCAAAAGATCACGATCTATCCCATCATTGACAGATGATGGATCAAACAAAACTTGGACAGATGATGGATCAAACAAAACTTGCCTGGCTCCTTCTTGGGCACAGCGCCCAAAGGGGACACGCGCAAGCGCGGTATGGGGGTGACCCAAAGGGGCCTGCCATCTGCCCCAAGGCCACCTCCTTACCCAGTTTGCCTGAACCACCGCCAAAAAGTCAGACGCCGATCTCCAATTCCTACCCACAACCCCCCCACCAGGAACCCACACAGGAATCACAAAGCCCTCTGAAACCCCTCCCAAAAGAGACAAGCATCTGCAGGCTTACCTTAGCGGGCGAACCACTGCAGCATCGCGTCTAAATTCACCAGGGTCACCCCCAGTGGTAGCGGGCTCCCCTGGCTTCCCTTTACTAAAACACTTGGAATAGGGGTGGACTCTTCCACACCCCTAACATTCATGTTTATATCTGCAGCTCACCCCCCATTTGCACTGGCTGTCATTGAACAGCCAGCAATAGCCCCACTTTTGAACCGCCGACGTGCTGCTGGGATCCAACCCGCCGGCTCCCCACTGAAAGGGTGAAGCCTTTTGAGGGCCCAACAGCTTCATCCACAGATGGATGCTCTTCTGATCCCAACCCATAGCCGTATGCGCTGCCTTACGCTGACGAATATGCTCGTCATAGTGCCACCACGCAAGACCGCCGTAGTCCTTGCACATGGACCAGATCTCGTCAATGTAGCAGAACAGGGCCGAACAATGCTCAGGTGCCCTGTCGCCCAGAATGCTAGAGTAAATACAGGACGCCCACAACCAATTCCCGAACGTCTTAGGAATACGGCGATACAGCCGTTTTTCCTCTTCCTCACGTTTCCTATCCTTCTCCTTGTCCTCTCACACATCAATAAAATCCTCCCTAGGCAGCAGCACAGACAGCTCAATGAACTCCCCCTTTCAAATTCTGTCCTTCAACTCCTCCCTAACGTGATCACCCAAGGGCCCCGCAAAGCAAACATACGAGCCTGTATAAGCAGTGTCAGCCAACTGCACCCCAACACCCTGGGCACCGCCAGCGCTCACCACCTGCCCCGAGGTCCGCCGTACCCACAGCAGCACTCACAACCCCAGCATCAGCACTCCCAGACGAAGATGCCCCAGCCGCCCAAACATTCACCAGGTGAGCCTCCCCCCCCGTACTGCATCTTGCCTCCCACTGCCCAATAAGCTGTTTCAACCCGGCTAAGAAACCCCCCAACGACTCTGCACTCTGTGCGTCCCCCTGAGAACCCCCCTAGAAACTGAAGGCATCAGCTCACCCGAGGCTCCAGTGGGCAGGCGCCGAGCCGAACATCAAGCACCAGGGGCATCTGAAACGCCACTCTGTCCAGCTGACTCCGGCACCACCACCATGCTGAGAATCCTGGAACTCAATGATCCAGGGGCCCTGGGGGGACCCCAGCGGCCGTCCCACCGGAAACAGCAACCTCCCACTCCTCCATCATGGGGCGAACCACCGGGTCCAGAGAGTCATCAGACCCAGGGCTATCAGCCCAACAGCCGTCACCACACTCCTGAGAACACCGCCTATTCAGGGAACCTCGCTGCCGCCCCGTGGAAGAAGAACCAGGCATTGCAACAGGTCCAGACTCAGGGGATCCCCCAAGATCCACTACACTTCCGGAACCGGACTCCACACCAGCATCCTGGGAGGTCACATCCATTCTGTGACCGTGCTCTTGTCCCGACACTGCTGCTGCCACAACCCCCACAGTGGCAAGAGGAACCTCCAGGGTGCCCGAGTCAGCCCTCCATCAGCCGGGCCAGACATTGCCGAGGTCCCAGCCACCGGCCGAGCACCGGAAGCCCCTCCTAGGGCCAGAGCCACGATGCGGAGAAGAAGAAGGACTCAGATGCCGAGGTGGCCGAGAAGTCCGGGACGGTCAGGATTTAGAAACAGGACAGTCCCCAGCAGGAGAAGCAAGGTGCCGTTTGGGCCATCCGATGCCCCGCTGCTGCACTTTCTTGCGCATAGAGGCAAGGAGCGCATCTATCTCTGCATCCTCCGACATGACTCAAGGAGTAGCGAACTGGAGGAAAGGGGGAGATGGTAAGCTAAATCTTTTTTTTTTTTATCGCAGCTAGAATTGATGCACTGAACTACTTACAGTGTTGCCTTTAAAAAAATGACTGCGGCCGGAAGCCTGCAGCCAGTGATATCCTGATCTCCTCCCACAGTCCCCTTGAAACTTCCTTCCTTCCTACCCATCCTGTCTACTTCCTTCCTAGCCGTGTCATGTCCCCCTACGCCTAACTGCGTCTGCTCCGGGGGTCTCTTTCTCCTCTCTCAATTTTCCTATTAAAATCAGTGTTGTTGTTGCTATCTATGGAGAGTTTTTGAATATGAAGCTCTCCACAGAGAGCAATAGCTAATTGAAATGAAACAAAATGTTGACCTATAATTCACAAAAGAATTAAATTTTTCTCTGTAATAACCTTTGAATGAATCATCAGTGTGATTATCTTCTTTTTTCTCTGGAAAAGTCATACAGTATATATTTGTTTCTCCACCTTTAAATTGGATTTTACCTTTTCTCCACAGCTACATTATAACCATTGGGTTTTAAATGGATGCTTTGGAGAATATGATTTCAAATTCATCAAATTAATTTATTATTTTCCATTTGAGAAAATATTCCAATATATATGGCTGTTACCAGTGCAGTGAGGCTGATGTACTGAAAGGAACTGGATAAATTCCAACTGTACTGTAGGATACAACTAAAAATCCCCAAATCACTATTGATTTAAATAAGTCTTTTAACCCCTTGGATTCTAGAGAGGTTATCCAATGCATTGCTTTGCGATGCATTGGAGAACTATCTAGCATTCAAGGGGTGAAAGACCCATTTAAATCAATGGAGGCTAATATTTGGTTGATCTGCCTGTACATTTTTCCAGTTCTAGATAATCAACCTCAACATTTATGTAACATGTATAAAAGGTGTTTCTTTTCCCCACAGATTGCAGTCGCATTTACCAGTAAGGAGATCTGTTTCTATGATCTGAACTCAAAGCAAGACATGTTCTGTCAGTATAAGCTACAAGGTCTGCAAGGAACTCCGTTATGTATGGACTACTGGTCTAATCCTGATGATGGCAATGAGGCTGTTCTTACTTTTGGGGATGTCACTGGACAGGTAAATTCATTTAGGCACTTAAATGCCAAAAAGAAGCTAACAAGTGAATCTTAACAAGGTCATGCTTTTAGGGTCTTATACACAAAGCAAAGTGGAGCAATTCTGGGTCAAACCATATGTGCCATAGGAAGCAAATACAAATTCCACACATTCCCATTGATATTAATGCATTGTAGACCTCTCCAGGATTAATGGGTTTAAAAGACCCATTTAAAATCCATGAGAATTTTTATTTCCTCCTCATTAAGCAGTTTACACGTATGAACCTTAAAGTTGTAGTAAACTTTTATTATGGAAAAAAACAACAAACCAAGCACATGTAGAAGACCTTTTAAGTGAATTATTTCTTTTTTATTAACGCGATATTGGCTCTACTGCAGAGCTTCCGGATGATCATAGGACAGGCTTCCCCTGCAGTCAGCTACAACACTGACATCAGGGAAAGGTGAGGGAGGGGGGAAATTTGTGAGTGAATATAAAGGTTTGAGAGATGTCACTGGGGGCAATACATTTCTTTTTTTATTACTACAATATTGGGATTAGTCATTTTTAAGTATTACTATCCCTTTAAGTAAAACAAGGATACTTAAACTTTTGTATGATGCTTATTCTTTAATATGTTAGAGAGAGTTCCTCCTGGGGGCGATTCACTTAGGGGTGATGCTATGGCAATGTTTTTCTTAGATGTGTGGGGAGCACATCGCCTTGGTGATACAGACACACATCGCCTAATGCTCTGAGAATTAGTGATGCATGGGGAGGGGGAGAGACTGATTATTAGCATACCAACCTGGCGCAGATTTGTATATGTGTTGAGGAAGGAAGGGGAGAGAATAGAGAATGCAGAGACACTTCAGCACCAAGAACAGCAGCCCTCACTCAACTCTTTGAGTGCCAGTGGGGTAAGCAACACATTGCAAAGCAATGCATTGAATACCTCTCTGGCATTCAAAGGGTTTTAATATAGTGATGAAGCAAAATGTTGTAATCCTGAAGGAGCATCAAACTGCAAATTCCCTGTCCTGGGCTATATTAACTTTAACATTAACATGCTTTTACATTTTATTAATTGATTAGCAAAAGACAAACGCAACATTGCCTGTGATGATGATGTACTATTTAATTGCCTTTACTCACACACAGAGATACAGTGACACAAACTCATATTTTGCCCTTGATATTGTAACTCCCTCTACCCAGTCCTTGGCCAAATAACCAATCATGCAGGAGCTCCCACTTATCTTGGAAGGCAGCCAGCTCCACAGCTCTGTCTGTATTCTGATGTTTGGAAGTTGGAGGGCTAAATCCGTGGCGGGGGCTGGAATGCTGTTGCCTTAGCAACATGACTCTGGCATTGAAAGTACAGCAAGTGGTGGGTTTTATCACTTTCTCCACAGGCCCTTGCTCAGTGTAGAGAAAAATCTGTATCAGTAAGTTGCATGGAAGTGACAGATAGGACAAACCTACATCAATACCTTTGCATACCTAATGAGTGGTTGGCAAGCAGTAAAACTGATACTGACATATTATATTACTTCCAGTTACATGTTTAATAGAAGGAGGTAACAAAGTGTCCCTCCAAAGTTGGGGCCTTGACATGCTATGCAATGTGCACCTGGAGGGCTCCTGACTGACTCTATTGTGTGCTTTTATCCTGGCCATGTGGTCATACACACAGCACCAGTCATGTCCAGCTTAGCACCACTGGTGGTCTTGTTATGTGACCATATGCGACTTTGCCATGTAGCACCTCTGGCATTCTCTCATATTCGCTCTCATCGCCAGACACACTGTGCAAGGCCAGAGGTGTTACTCCATTTAGCACCACTGGCCTTGCCTAGTATAATTGGCAAACGCAAGCTGTGCTGCTTGGTTAAGTCACATTCACTCACATTGCTAAGCACGGCTGGCCTTACTCATTGTCTGGAGACTGGAGCAAATGTGAATCCCAACACATTGTGAAGCACACAGCCAATCACTATAATGTAGCTAAGAGCCCTGACAATGAGCAAAGCTATGGCTAATAGAAATAGGGTAGGAATGATAAGATGCATATGTTACATCTCTGCAACATAAAACCGTGGATCAACAAACAACAAGATGCAGTACAACTAAAGAGTGAAAGGTGCAGCCAGCATTTCATGTGCTTAGAGGGGGACGTGAGAAAAGAGGTCTCTGATGCATCACAAAGCACATCACCATACATAGTCAATCACTATATTGTACATACGTGCCCAAAGGTTCTGCAAATGGACCATAAATCTATAGTAAAAGAAATAGCTAAGAACTAGATACAATCCCTACCTCTGGGTATGCAATCTATGGGAAATGCAGTATAAACAAAAAGGAAGGGGAAGAGATAAAAAGCGGGTTGCAGAATAGAAAGCTAAAGGCAATCTTAACATTGCGAACGTCGGGTTGGTGATATTGGGATTATGAACTCTGACAGCAGAGGCTGCTATTGGTGGTTAGTGCATGTCGCAATGTGCCACATTAACATATAAATACACCCACATGAGTATAACTTTGGCTCATTAACCTGGTTTAACCTGCATTTCCATATACAGATGAGCCATTGTCAGACTGGTTAGAACAAAATCGTAAACCTGTTAATTAGGATTCATGGTGATTTCGGCAGGTTGTAGTGGATTGGTGGCAGATTCACAGAAAAATGATGGTGAAAAAACCTTATTATATGCTGTCGATATGCCTTCAACGCCACTTCACCACCATATCGTCACCCTGGCCCCTTATTACAATTTAGTGCTTCTCTTCCCTGGTGTCCAGACAGTTCATCTGTTGTGTCCAGAGAGGTATTCTGTGCATTCTATGTGAGAGATGAAGAAAGGTATGGTTGTCCATAGAATGTGATCGTAGCAGATCCATTACTGAGTGAATAGGAGAAGTAATATAGGGCTAAGGCAGGAATTGCCTGTATCTGTACATCTAAATAACTCAAAAGATATATATCTTAATAAAAATGGACAATACAATATAAAAATCACTAAATTGTTTATATATGGAATAGGGTCCTTTTAAATTGTTAGGCTATAGAGGTTTCCAGTGTGCTAGAGACCAAGGTGACTTACTTGCAAATGTTAATATATAGGTAAAAGGTTGTACCATGTTAACTGTAGAAAAAAGCAGAAGACTGGTAGAGTAGAAGTGATACCTTTATTGGATATTGAGTAGTTTTTGACTGCAAGCTTTCAAGACAACTTAAAGGGTATCATGGTGCCCGTGATTGCTGCCTTTTCCTGTCAGTTATCTGAATGGGCTCTCCATTGGCTGCCTGACTTCAGCCCACCCAGTATTGCCTATATAGACTGGGTTTTGGCACCCTTTGGTTGCCCTTTCGTGGTGTCTCTTGTTGTTGGCCACCTGCACTATATCCCTGAGCTCCTGGGCCTTGACTTTCTCCACTCATCTAAGATAGCCTGTATATCTGCCTGACAGCTTCTGTGTCTATGGTTCCTGCTTCTGTTCCTGATCTGGTTTGGGCTGTGGTTCCTGCCTCCGTTCCTGATCCGTTGTGGGCTGTCGTTCCTGCCTCCGTTCCTGATCCGTTGTGGGCTGTCGTTCCTGCTGCTGCTACTGATCCGGTTGTCTGACGTTGCTGTCCTGTTTCCTGTCCAGGCCTGGCTGTGCTCCTGCTCCGGGATCGCGTGCAGAGTGTTTCCTCCTTCATGTTGTCCTGGGCGACATTCTCATCATTTGAGCTACTTGTTAGTCCAGTACGCGGGTACTGGTTCGCTCCATACTTAACCGGTGGCTTGCCTCATTCCTTATAGCACCTGTAACGCTGTGTAAGTCCAGTACGCGGGTACTGGTTCGCTCCATACTTAACCGGTGGCTTGCCTCATTCCTTATAGCACCGGCAATGCTGTGTAAAGTCCAGTACGCGGGTACTGGTTCGCTCCATACTAGACCGGTGGCTTGCCTCATTCCTTATAGCACCGGTAACGCTGTGTAAGTCCAGTACGCGGGTACTGGTTTGCTCCATACTTAATCTGTGGCTTGCCTCATTCCTTATAGCACCGGTAACTCTGTGTAAGTCCAGTACGCGGGTACTGGTTCGCTCCATACATAACAGGTGGCTTGCCTCATTCCTTACAGCACCGGTAACGCTGTGTAGTCCAGTACGTGGTTACTGGTTCGCTCTATACATACAGGTGGCTTGCCTCATTCCTTACAGCACCGGTAACGCTGTGTAGTCCAGTACGCGGTTACTGGTTTGCTCCATACATACAGGTGGCTTGCCTCTTTTCTTACAGCACCAGGAACACTGTGTAGTCCAGTACGCGGGTACTGGTTCGCTCCTTACATCAGGTGGCTTGCCTCATTCCTTACAGATCCGGTACAGCCTTGTGTAGTCCAGTACATGGGTACTGGTTCGCTCCATCCATTACTGGTGGTTTGCTACATTCTATATAGCGCCGGAAGATCTATTGTTAGTCCAGTACGCGGGTACTGGTTTGCTCCATATATAACCGGTGGCTTGCTTCATTCCTTATAGCACCGGTATAGCCTTGTGTAGCCCAGTCGTGGGTACTGGTTCGCTCCATCTTCTACCGGGTGCTCGTTGAGACCTATTATAGCCCCGGTAAGGTCTCTGTGTCTCCCTCATAGGCGACTGGTTTGCTCCATCTATTATAGTCTCTGAGGCCATTACTATTTCTGCACCAGTAAAGCCTCCTCTCTCGTTGTGCCAGTGTCTAGGCTGCCTTGCCCGGTATATTGGCAAGGCCGGTAAAGCCTCCTCTCTCATTGTGCCAGTGTCTAGGCTGCCTTGCCCATTATATTGGCAAGGCCGGTAAAGCCCCCTCTCCGGTTGTGCCAGTGTATAGGCTGCTTTTCCCGGTATATTGGCAAGGTCGGTAGAGCCTTCTCTCTCATTGTGCAAGCCTCATGCTGCCTTGCCCGGTATACTGGTAAGGCCGACAGAACCTATTTCCAATTGTGCCAGTTTTTAGGTTGCCTTACTCGGTATTGGCAAGGCCGGTAGAGCCTTTCTATCATCTACTCACCATTGTTCTCTATTGCTCCGTACTAAGAACTTGTTGTTATATGACTATGCCTAACCCGCGAGGGTTCTCTTTAAAACTTTCAATAAAGTTGAGTTTTTATCTTAACTCTGTGTCTGAGAATCAAAAAAAAAACACCATGACAAAGGGATTGTAATACTTTGTTTTATCTTTATTTTATTTTGTAGGCATTAAAAAAACATGAAGAACGATATAAGTCTTATCTTTCAAACCTTTATGATTTGAGAGATATTCACAAGTAAAGTTTCCCCTCACTGACCAAAACGGCGAAGTTTGCCATTTAGCTGTCAGATTTGGAATCCGGTCCGTAGATCAACCTGTGGCTTTTCAGCAGAGCTGAGATCGCAAGCTATAAAAATACCTATTTCATTGGAAGGGTCTAAAAAGTGTGCTTGCAAACCAGGCACACTTTGTAGACTATTCAGATCAAGTAGTTCTTCTTATATCTCGCAATCTCGGCTCTGCTGTAGATCCATGGCTGGTCCGCGGACTGGATCCCAAATCTGACAGCTAGAGGAACTTTGCTCTAGTAATAAGTGGCTCTTAATTTATTAAGAGCCACTTGTTTCTGGGGTAAATGTCCCATTTAACGCTTTAAGGACTAAAACAATGTGTTTCAATCCCTCCTGGTTCTAAAGAGTTAATGATATCTGTTGATTTCCTAGGTCCAAGCCATCTGTTTCACAACAGCTTTGATATCTTTGTTTGAACGACCACCTAATTCTACAGAGGACCAGCAAACTACTCTTTATATCGCCTGGAATGAGCTGCTGTCTGGCTATCACAAATGTTGCTTCACTGCTAAACACAAGCTCCATGAAAATAATTGGGTGCGCCAAGGTACTGTGCTTGTTATTCAGCTGCATGTCTGATTACAATATAGTATGGTAAACACTTTCTATAAGAAATAAATACTGTAAAGCTTTTCCTGGAGAGTAAACAATTCTACACTCACTGCTGGGGGATGTATCACCGAAAAGTTATCAGGGCACAAACCTGGCTTTTTTATATCTTTAACCTTTGAGTACCAGAAAGGTATCTAATTCTTTGCAGCATAAAGCATAGGATACCTTTCTGGCACTCAAAAGGTTATGGACATTATGGTAAAAACAAAAGTGGAATACTTATGGGTTAAAATAGCACCATAGAAGAGACAAAAACATTCCTAACCCTTTGAGTCCCAGAGTGGTATGGAATGCATTGCTTTGCACAAAGGGTTAATATTCTCTTTGATTCAAATGGAGCCTTTAATCCTTTGAATTCCAGAGGAGTATGAAACACATTGCTTTGTAATGCGTTGAAACCCCCTCTGGTACTTTAAAGGGTTAAACCCTTGAATGCTAGAGAGGTCTCCAACACATTCCTTCACAATTAGTGGGGACCTCTATAGCATTCAAGAGAAACGCCATTTATCAAAAAGGGTATTTTTATCACCTCTTTATCACGTCTTAGTTCATTATCCCCATTGTTTTACTCAACAGGAGAAGTCTTACAATATGTGCTATTATATTTTAAGTGCTTTCTATTTCTTTACATATTTTTATCCAATGTTTAAATGCTGCAATATTGTATTTCCTTTTTATGAACAATATCCAATAACATTTAGCAGCAAAAAGGTTAATGGATATCTCCAAGGAATAAGCTTTGGTTTTGCTTGAGTTGCTACAGTAACATTATTCTGTTCAGAACTTGCCAATATTTCACTTTTATCATTGCAGAAATATTGTAATCTAATTGCAGAGAGAGAACTATACCTGTAATCTCCTGTCTAGTTTGACCTAAAACCTCTTGATTGATGTACCCATTTCCAGTACATTTCGAAAAAGCATGTTCTGTGTATATATGTGTAATAAAGTTACCGAATATGACCACCTATTTCATGGATAGTTTCAAAAAATGTTTTGCTTCAGTAGAAAAGGTTTGATTAGAAAAATGACAGTTTCTTAATTGACCTTAATTTAACTGCAGTACCCTTGTAACATTTTCAATCTGTCAAGGTAATAAAAATCATTCTTGGTTTTGCTTGACATTTTTCCTTCGTGCATTCTATGCCCGATGTTCCTTCAAATAGTATCTTACATTAGACTAATGAGAATATTTCTCTGCTCATCCCTAGTTAGTTACAGTTCTCATTTGGAAGCATTCCTTTCTTGTACTACAAGTGACAATAATACAGTGATATTGGCTTGGAGAGAAAAAGGCAAAATACATTTGAGGACAACAGCCCTGAACATTTCTAAAGGAATTAATGGTTTTGACTACCATTCTACTCTCAATATAATTGGTATGTATCAGACCAGTGACAACCAAATTCACCCCAAGGCCACATATGTGACTGTCAAGCCCGCTAAAGGCCACACATATATGGTTAAAACTAAATAGGTCTTGAAAAAAGTAGATAACCCTTTGAGTGCCAGAGGGTAATTTAATGGATTGACGAGCTCTCTAGCACAAAAGGGGTTAAGGTAGAACAGGGTAAAGGGACGTATATTCTGAGGTAAAAGAAGGAGAATAGGTGTATTTGAGGGGTGAAATAGGGTGTATGTGTACTGTAGAAAACAGATGTGATTTCCTTTTCTCTTTGTGCCGGAGAACAAACTGGGGCTGCAACAGAAATTGAGAGCTGCACTAGGCCCCAGTAACTACTGTGGTCTACTACTGTATCAGACACACCTGTACAATCAGAATCTACAGCAGTCAACTGCTGGGCTTCTAGCTGTTGGGGACTACAACTCCTATCATGCCCAACTGGCTGTTGGCTGTGGACAATGTGAGTTCACATATGTGGCTTTGTGGTGAATCTAGTTGATCTACATGTTCATAAGAGATGTCAGATAATGTGTGCCCAGTGATTGTAGCTATTATGATAAGCATGTATTAGATGTTACTGAAATGTATATGTCGTGTGCTACCATGCATTACTGGATTTAACAGGATATCCAGATATGGTAACAATAAAAGCACTGAAAAGAAATCGGTTGAGATTTACCACGCGGATACAAATATGTCTCCAATGCATTACAAAGCAATGAGTTTTTAGTCGTCTTTGGCATCCAGAGAGTTAACCCTTTGAGTGCCAGATGGGAAAGAAATGCATTCCGTACCCCTCTGGCACTCAAATGGTTAAAGTGGAAAATCACCTGTTCACATTCCCAACTCAGTGAAAACTGCCATCACAACTTAATTTTAATGATTTTGTCAGATGGTCAACTTATGCAAATGACCTAGTAATGGCAATCATGGAGGGTCAGGTGAGGGGGCAAAGTAGTGTGGAATGTTAGTATTTGGTAGGCATGCTTGCCAGTACTGTGTAGAATGTTAGTATTTGGTAGGCATGCTTGCCAGTACTGTGTAGAATGTTAGTATTTGGTAGGCATGCCAGTACTGTGTGGAATGTTAGTATTTGGTAGGCATGCCAGTACTGTGTGGAATGTTAGTATTTGGTAGGCATGCTTGCCAGTACTGTGTGGAATGTTAGTATTTGGTAGGCATGCCAGTACTGTGTGGAATGTTAGTATTTGGTAGGCATGCCAGTACTGTGTGGAATGTTAGTATTTGGTAGGCATGCTTGCCAGTACTGTGTGGAATGTTAGTATTTGGTAGGCATGCCAGTACTGTGTGGAATGTTAGTATTTGGTAGGCATGCCAGTACTGTGTGGAATGTTAGTATTTGGTAGGCATGCCAGTACTGTGTGGAATGTTAGTATTTGGTAGGCATGCCAGTACTGTGTGGAATGTTAGTATTTGGTAGGCATGCTTGCCAGTACTGTCTAGTTTGCATAAACTGGCAAATAAACAAAGGTAAATATCTCATAAAACTATTGTATTACATAAAAAATGGTAAACATAAAAGAGATGATTTTGAGAGCACTTTCATAACCACATATTTGCTACAAGGTGGCAGTTCCACTTTAAAAAATAATAAACTGATATTATGAAATAAATATATCTATATACACTGATCAACAATGAAATCATAACACTAGGAAGCTGACACTGGATTTGTTAAAAATTACATAAATGTATGAGGGAGAGCATGAGGCACAAAAGATTAATGTTTGAGACCAGTGGAGTTTTACAAATCTTTAAAGCCATCAATGAATTGTGAATTGAGGCCACGAATATAGAACTACATATAGAATCCACTAAAGATTTGTGGTTGTCTTTCTTAGTCCCAGTAAGGTGCCACACATCAACGCCTGCCTTCTTCCCAATTGCTTAACCTCTAACCACACTTATAACCCCTAAACCAACCCATACAGTTTATTTATTTTAGATTTGTTAATATCCCTAACAGACCCTATGACATATATACATGGGACAGAATATGGTGGCAAATAAAGAGGTCACGAAATTATTAAGTCAGGCTTTGACCTATTTACATAAGGAGGACTCTTCCCCTCTCAGTGCAGTCAGACCATACCCTGTAGCTGGCTATGAACAGCATGGACCAAACCAAGTACCAAACAGAGGCAGCATGGGTCAAACCCCATACACAGCTATTTGTCATCCAAAGTATAAGGAGAAAAAAAATAAAAAGTGAATTCAGATTTTTTTACCGTTCTTTTTTCTCTTAATTAGTTAAAAAATCCACCACTTTAAATTTGACTCTTCCTGTTCCTTCCCCAGCAGGTGATGGTTGTCCTCCTCCTTTATTCTATAGAGAGGATGGGAGGAAGGTGGCCATCATGTAGCATGGAGGGTAAATAAGCAGGGGTTGCACCTTCAGCCATTTTAATATTTGAGTGAAGGGCACCACTTTCTGAACATAGGATTAAATTAGTTCCTTGAAAATCTAGGACAATTGGGAACTCAAGGTGTGCAAAAACATAAGGAAGCGCATAAAAGAAGAAACATGCAAATTCAACGTTGAGCTCATCAAAAGGACACTGGAAGAAAATCAAGGGCTAAAGAAAGCAAAACAAAAGATGGCTGAAGCTGTGCGAGATGGTTTAATAGAATAAGTAGAAGCTGCAATAACATCAATGAGAAATGGTGAAGCAGCTGGACCAGATGATGTCACTACTGAAATTTTGGAAGCCAGAGGCCAACCCTTATTCAAAGTCCTAGCTAAACTATTTTCAAAATCCCTACTACTAGGCAAAGCCTGAAACATAGAAAAATGAAGAAGTCATGCTACTGTACAACAAAGGTGATAAGGTGGGTCTAAAAAAGTACTGACCAATAAACCTATTGCCAGTTGTCTGCATAATAGACCAATACTTAACGCAGCACACTCTAAACAACAAGCAGGCTTTAGGAGCTGTTTCAGTATAATAGACCATATCCAGACAGTGCATCAAGTTATAGTGCGGCATAATGAATACAACAATCATTTATGCCTAGCCTTCATCGACTATTAAAAGGCCCTTGATCCTGCAAAAAAAAGAAGCAATAATCACTATCCTGACCAACCAAGGAATAGATAGAGTTTACATCAGTATCTTCCTATCAATATATGGAAATGCAACTGCATCAATACAGGCCAACAATGATAAAGTCCAGATAAACATAGAAAAAAGGGTCCAACAAGGAGACATAATCTCCCCAAAATATTTTCTGCTTATTTAGAATACATTTTCCACAAACTAAATTGGGACATAAAAGGACTGAAGATTGATGGATATTAACTACCTCACTTTGCAGAGGATATCATACTCTTTGCCAGTAGTTCTGAAGAACTGAAAGAACGCATTGAAGAGCTACAGCAGGAAAGCAGAAATCTTGGTCTGAAGATGAATACAGACAAAACGCAAGTCATATTTAACAAATTTACCATACCAAGGAAAATCACAGTAGAAGAAGAGAAGTATGTTAACCTCGGAAGGAAATGTTAACAGATGGAAATTGAGCAACAAATAAATTGGAATGTCAACATTTGGAAAAGTTAATAGTACTGACTTTAACCCTTTGAGTGCCAGAGGGGTAAAAAACACATTGTAAAGCAATGCATTTATTGTGTACCACTCTGGCATGCAAGGGGTTAAGATAAATATATCGGGGGACGGGGCGAGCTGATCGTGGAGATGGATGTGTGTTAGACTGCTCCGTGGCTATGGCATCGTATGTACAATGTAACTGCATATATACTGCTCCACTTGTGCTATTTACTTGAAGGGGATGTTCTCTATGCTTTCCTGAGGGCTTTCCCATAGCCATATATCTTATTTCGACTGGAAGAAGCTACTTTTATTGAGTCTCTGCCTTTGCGCTATTTTGTAAAGACACGTGCAATGGCGGCCTATGCTCAGAGTCGGCTAGAGGGGTATAACCTGCCACTGCCATCAAACTCAACTACAAACCCTAACAGCGTGGACTTGAACTTGTTTCTCATTTCTCCATCTCCCTCTTCCTTACCTCAGGGTCTCTTGGAAAGTGATATCCTACATTTGCCATCCAAGTCGGACTTATGGACTTTGGAGGAGGAAGTCAGGGGAGCGATACGCGAGGTGCTCTCAGATCCACCCACTGATGTTGGGCAGATGGGGCTTTGCGTACTATCTCCAGAACACGTTCATGAGGCGGTGGCCCTTCACCCCATATCTTTGGAGCCAACACTATCTCACCTGAATGAGTTGTTGGCCTGCCGTGAGTATCGTCCGGAAGGCCTTATTGACGGAGACTGGATGTGTATCCAGAGCTCCCCAGATTTACCTCTGTGAATTATTGGGTCGGTTGTGGCGGCTGACCAGGGATTGTTCTTCTATGCTGTTATGGATATGTCAAAGGAATGTGTCATTAAGCTTTTTACTAGGAGTGTCTCACAGCCTGCCTGGGATGCTTCTCCGAGGATCCGGGGTCTACCACATGGATAGGTCTCCTCCCTTCCTTCCAGTTATGTTCTGTTAGTGGAGTCCTGCTGTAATTCAGTTTTAACTATATGTTGGACATACTACTGGTACTGTATACTTACCTCAGTTGTCATGCCCACTGAATTTGTACTCCTCGCATGCACCTTCCTGGAGATCTGAGGAACCTGTTTCTCCTTATCTGGGGTCAAACGCTTTCTGGACCACCTGACTGTATTCCGAGGCCATGGGAGGTCCCCCTAGGACCCGGGGGTTCATCCTGGCTGTCTGTTCCCTTGTGTGCCATATTGAGTTTTTTCTGTTCATATGAGGGATGTCTATCTTATGTCTATCTTTAGTTGGGAAGCAGTTAAGTCCTTCCAATGATTTGTACCTGGCGAATTCTGGGTTCATCTGCCCTGAAGCTCATTTGGCACTCATTTGCTCTGTTCCTGACCCAGTACTTTTAGTTAATACTTTATTAGAGGGTTCTCGGTGCTAGCTGATCTCTGATGTCGCTTGGCGGGTTATCGTCCTGCTTACTTAGAACTTGAATATTGGCATCTACACCACACTGTTTCTCCCCCAGTGACATCGGAGATGTTTGCGAGGTGCTTTTATTTCGAACTTATGATGTGGGATACTTGTTTATTTTCTGTTTGCTGTTAAGTTTGTAAAGCTTAGTACACGTGTAGTCTTTAGCTTTTATATAGTAGTAGATATACTTCTCATATGCACTGTTACTGCTTCAGCCTCTTGTTTGATATACTTAAGTCCAGGAATTATTGATCTCAGTTACACACCCCCCCCCCCCCGGACCTCTAGGAGGCCTCTGCATGATATTCAGGCAGGGTGCCGGATATATTCCTTGGCTACTCTTTCCACGCACTCTTCCTATTTTGTTTTTCTCTCTTCTGTCTTTTCTCGTCTAAGGCGTTTCTTTCTTTGGCTACACGTCTGCTGTGCTAAGTGACTCCACGTTTTCTTTCTATTCTCTTCTATCTTTCCTTCTTTTTCTCCTGTCCTCTTACAAAGCTACAGATAGAAATGTGAACTTATACGACTTGTACATTTTCTGCTTCTCGTATATTTAGCAGAATATGTTGACCTGTTGCTTCCTGGAATCATATGGGTTCTTCTCTTGCACGTGTCCACATATTTTATATTATATCTGGTCCTCGGATTTCCCGGGGCACCATTTATTTGCTTTATCTTGATAGACCAATTTTTATGGGAGGTATACTGTATTTCTTTTATGACTATTATATACTTATGTTTTGTGATTTGTAGGTGCACTTGTTCTATGATGGGATGCTACATTATTTTCAATGTGACATTAGTTATACTTCTCTGTTGCTGTAGATGATATTTCTAAGATACTGTGCTGACATATTGTTTCTTCGATTTTGAATGAGTAGCATACTTGTAACTTCTTGTGCTGTGATATTGCAGTTAATTCATGTTACTGGAATGCTGCTGATTTCATGTTTGTATGAATCTTTTATTTCTCAATAAAGCTTTAAAAAGGAAAAAAATATATATATATCACTCTGCCTCAAGCCAAAGGTTTCTGACCAATATGTCCTCCCAATCCTTACGTATGGCTGCGAAACATGGATATGCCAAAACCATATGAAACTTAGTTTCACAGAGAGGTGTGGAGTTTTGAATTCTAAAAATAACAAAAAGAGACCAAAAACCATGTGCATGGATTTATCAGCAAATAAAGGTCTATGACAATATTGAAATAGTAAAACACCTGAAATGGAAATGAGCAGGCCACATAGCAAGAAGATCTGACAGTAGATGGACCAAAATAATTATGGAATGGATTCCATTCGATATTAAACGCCCAAAAAGAAGACCAAACAAAAGATGGATAGATGAAATTACGAAATGTGGTAGTACGCAGGACAGAAGTTGTTGGAGGCTTGTTCAGGAGGTCTTCATTCTGCAGGGGATGTGGGCAATGGCTGAAGATGATGATGATATATATTAAATAGTTAGATAAATAGATGTAGAGAGGTATATTATATGTATATAAGTTTATATATCAGACTTGCCTTTTAAATCAAATTACAATTTTGTAAAAAAGGCAAAACCAGCTTGCACTGTTGCTATTACTCTCTATGTTTTTTTTATAGTTATCTGAAATTTCTCAGCAACAGTGACCATGTCACCTTCTTCTTCATAAAGTTTTCTGTTTGATCAAAAAGGAAAAGTCAAACAATAGGATTCATGAAGGACTGCACCGAAAATGTTGTGCTGGGGATAATACTGACACAATTTCATTTTCACCATAAAATTGAATGTCTTTATTTGCTGGAATTTGCCTCTCCACTTTATGGTGGTGGTGTTATTATTATTATCTAAGGAGAGCTTTGATCAGTGACAGTTTTATCACTGGAATTATTTTATAATTAGACTAGTGTAAAAGACCGTGTGCACAGGCCGTGGAGCAGTGAGGTAACGGCAGTACGCACAGCAGGACCGGCCTCTTAACCCTCTGAATGCAAAGCAATGCATTGCGTACCCCTCTGGCAGTCAAAGGGTTAACGTTACCCGGACCTGCTCTGCATATTGCCGTTACCTCACTGATCTACGTGATTGCGCCGCCTCACTCAAGCGATGCAATCATGTGCAGTAGAGACTGGCTGAATGCGGACAGTCTCTTCTGCGCATGATTGTATCGTGACAAACTTTCTGGCCTTTTATTATATAGGATGTTTCCCTGCAATGGAATTTCTCTTGTTTTATTCTGCAGGAGAAGTCCTGTACAACATATATATTTCATAAAAAGTATTACAATCCTTTTAATTTGCATATATATTTCCCACACTAAATTAAGTAAAATCCACCGAGGAGATGCAATATAAAAAGATCTGCTGAGGATTGCATTTTTCTCTTTCAAATGCTATTGTATCAAATATTGATTTTAGCAAATAAACTATTTTTATTCCCTGCATTAGATTGGGCAGATACCAATACAGAAAGAAATTAACACATTGATTGCTAGAAAAGTCTCCAAGGCATTACTTTACCTTTAATGGGTTAACCCCTTCAGTGCCAGAGAGGTACGCAACGCATTGCTCTGCAATGCGTTGCATACCCCTTCTGGCAATCAAGGGGTTAAATGTATTTTAACTCCTTGGTAGCCACAAAGGAATCTAACAAATTGGAAGGTGTACTAATGATTAGATCCTGCAATTGTGCTGGAGTCATTTTATGTGCTGTGTCTGCCTAATGCATATGCACTAGCCATCTACACTTAAAATGTTCTTTTTTTTGCTGAAGTATTTTACCAGGAAGAATACTTTGAGATTGTCTCGTTTTCAAGTATGTACTGAACTCATAAATAAAAGGTGAAAGGCTGAGCTGACCTTGGTGGGACTAGAGCCTTCAACCTTGCAGTTTGAACAGATTCTATAGCTGCTGCATTAACCAACCAAGCCATCTCTCTGCCCCTTTCTTGTCTTAAACCAAGGGAAGTGCAGGGTGTGTGCACCACTATGCATTAAAAGGATAGTAATGTTTCAAAATAAAAGCTGCTTCAATTAATCTTCATAGTATTTGGGCCATGGAGAGTGTTATTTCAGTACTGCCAGAGTTGTAGTTCAAGAGTAATTGAATGATAAAGTAACCCCCTCCTGCCCCTTTTACTGATGTAACACTGCTTACCTCAGAACAGAAAGGTGGTGTCCAGATGGCTTGCTGAGAGGGACAGTCTTCAATTAGCATAATGGAAAAACCTGATAAACCTGTCAAGGGGGTCAGGGTTTTCATTGTTCTCGCAGTAAGAAGAGTGTCCTTTACTGTGAGCTGTCTGGTCTGTGGACTAGATTCCACATCTGAGGGGAGGTGGCTTACACTAGTTAAAAGGGGCGGGAGGGGGATACTTTATCATTCAATTACTCTTGAACTACAACTCTGACAGTATTGAAATACCACTCTCTATGGCTCAAATACTATGAAGATTCATTGGAGCTGCTGTTTTTGTGAAGCATTACTATCCCTTTAAATAGATTGTATGTATTCGTACATACAGTGGGGTGCTGGCACAAGATTCCCATGGTAACACAGCAGTTAATGAGCACTGCCACATTCATGCATTCCTCCCAGTGTTTGCCACCTAGCCTAAGAATGGGTGTATAAAGAGCTACTATGTGAGTTGTGTAATTTAAAGAGGACTATAGCTACTTCTTAACCACTTTTCTTAATTTGTATAAACTCTGATTAAATCATGGGTTGTAAACATGGAATTCTGTAAGGGTGCACTACAGGCAGAAGTGGGGGTGGCAGTGGTGCATGGCTTGGGGCACAAGGCACTCTTTATCCATCCCCTTGACAAGGAGTGATTATCTGTATGGGAAGTAATTGCATTACCTTATTCCTAGCTGCCAAACTGTGTTACTACCCAATCTATTGAAAACAGTTATTTATATGTGAGTCCACCGTTACCTGAAACTAGTAGAATATTACATCTGTACAGCATACCATTACATGAAACAAGCAGGTTAATGCACAAGTACATGAAACCATCTGAGCAATACACCATTATTTTAGACCAGCAAAGTGCAGCATTAGAAGAGACTAGCTGGGTAATACACTATCTGTTGCTACTGGCATGGAATAGTGTATTGCACTGCTGGACTAATATTATACTAGGTAAGAAAGGTACTGGGCCATTGATCTGGCATGACCTGGCTTACTAAAATATAAAATTTCGCAGCACGTACAAAGCAATATGTTTATATCATATGTTCATTTTTTCCATGTTTATTGAATATTCCCTTCTCTCAAATGTCCACTCTACAGCTTCATATTATGTCCTCTTGTTCTAATTTTCTTCTTCTCCTAAATAATGCCTCACTCCTGAACTTCATTAAATCTAGTAATATAGCTGAAGGCTTCAGTCCTATCATACATCTGCCTTCTACCCTCCAAGGTATACATATTAAGATCTCTCAGTCTTTCCTGATAGCTTCAGTTATTTAGACCATGAACCATTTCAGCAGCCCTTCTTCGAATTGCCTTTCATTTATTAATGTCCCCCTGGACACCTATTGCTCAGCAATAATACATGACTCACCACCACCTATTGCTCAGCAATAATACATGACTCATCACAATATAATATGTTCCTCCATGTCTCACACCTCCATTGCTCATCTGAATGCCCATAATTCCCACTGCACCAGAGCTCCTTATTGTGTCACAAGGTACCTTATCCAGCAAGCTAAAGTAGGGCAATTCTGGAGGAAGCCAGGTGCATCATACAGGAGACAAATAAAAAATCCATAAAATTCACATTGATTTAAATTGGACTTTTAACCACTTGAGAGATAGTAATGTCTCCAATGCAGTGCATCAAAGACCGCTCACGATTTCCAAGAATTAAAAACCCCATTTAAAGCAAAGCATGAGACATTCCATTTGTCTCTATGGAGCAGCTGAATTGCCTATGTTTTTATTTCTGCATAAGGCCCAAGATGTGCATTTCTGGAGCACACCATGTATACTGGGGTAGTCAGTTGTTGGACCGCCAGCTGTTGAGAACTACAACTCACATAATCCCCCACCAGCCTTTGGGGGGTGGTGGCTGATGGAAGTTGTAGTCTCCAAAAGCAGGAGATCGGACCAGTTACTGTCCCTGAACTGCACCATAAGAATCAAATGAACATTCCCCAAATCTCAATTGTCTTAAATGGGGCTTTTAACACTTTGAGTGCCAGAGGGATACGCAACGCTTTGCAAAGCAATGCGTTGCATACCTCTCTGGCACTAAAAGGGTTAACCCACTGAATGCAGGCTCCAGCTCAGTGTACTTCTCTAGCTAAAAAAAGCAAATCTGGTGCAAATCAACTGCATTATAGGGGAGAAATGAAAATGCCTGATTGAATGCTAGAGGGGTCTCCCATACCTTGCAAATCAACATGTTGGAGACCACTCTAGCATTCAAGGAGTTACAAAACATTTACATCAATTGGAGCTTGGGGATTTTGTGTTATTTGTCCCCTATAGTATAGATGACTTGCTTCAGAATGACACCTCTTTACCTTATTAATATGACCCTGTTTGCCTTATGCAGAAGTGCAAGCGCAATGCACCACTTATCCCAAAATGGCAGATTGTGTCTGTGTGAGTCTGTGCCATGTTTTTACATCCCCACCGTGAGCCAGACAGATTCCACTCTGCAGTCATAACATTTAGGCAGGTTTTTTTTTTTTTGCTTCAGCATTTGAAGCTCAATATGGCTTAGCACCTAATTACTGGTGTTCATTATTTTGGAATCGAAGGTAGTTTATAGAAAAGCTTTTGATCCTTTCTAATCTGTTTAGTGAAAAACTATGCATCCTTAAACTTTTAAACTCCCTATGCTTTTTAAAAGAGTCAGATAGAAAATGATAGCTTTCTCAGAATCTTATCAGCAGGGTTATTTTAAAGTGGAACTGTCATGTTCTAGCCCCCCATTTGGATTAAACCCCTAAACAATCTTAAAAACCGCCATGCCACATACATTATTGTTCCCTATAAGAATAAAATCGACCTGATGTGTGCTCCGTTTCAAGAAGGAGAGCGCTACCATCTTGATGACGTGTACAATGATTGGCAGCGCTTTCCCTCTAAGGAGCTGGAAATTCTCTTCCCTAAGCTCCTCCCCATTGTCTCAGCTCCAGTACTGGCCTGAGACTTATCTTCGTAGAAGGTTGGGGAGGCCCTTGGGGTGGTATGGAGCCCATTCCTGGTCTTCCACTTCTTGAGGAGCTGGTTCTGATCCATCCACTAGATCCATCTCGGGGAAGTGTAATGTACCTATGGCTGTAGCACCAAGGCTCATTTTTTCTTCTATCTCCCTTCCTTCTGAGCACCTATCACACATTTATAGCCATTGCGGAAGTTTAACGATCTGAGTGCCAGTGATGTATGCAATCCATTCCAATGCATTGCGTACCTCCTGGCACTTAAAGGGTTAAACTACCACGATGGCTATAACTGTATGACAAGTGCTCAGGAGGAAGGGAGATAGAAGAATAAATGTGCTTTTGTGCTACATTTGTACATAAGTGCATTGGGTGCAGGAAGGAGAGGAAAGGGGGCACATGCATTAAAGGGAGTGCACTCACTCCTAAGGTGAGCTAGGGAGGGAGGTGGGGAAGAAATTCAAACAGGGGTGTCTTGCGGAGCTCTGCAGTTAAGCTTGTAACTGCAGGAAAAGTAACGTGACGTCACCTGCTACTTTTTAAAAAGCTATATCTTTCGAAATATTGAGAAAAAAATAAAATAATGCACAACCTATAGACATCGATAAAAACTACATTCAATAACATTACATGTTATGAGGGTGAAAGTTCCCCTTTAATAAAAGGGCAAAAAGGGGATCTGTCCAAGAGATATATTGGTGCAATCCCCTCCTCTATTAAGCAGACTGCCATGGAGCACAATTTGGAGCCCTCTGAGATCTCCTGCTTCCTGTTGACCTGTGGCACACAATACAGACTGATCAGTGCATGAAGCCAGGTCTTCAGACTCAACATTTTGTGAAGATGTGTGTGAAGACTCAGTGAGACTGCTATGGTGCAAATCTGAGGCAAACCAGAGGGAACAAATGTGAATTGTTCTTGACTCAAATGAAGTTTATACCCCCCCGAATGCTAGATAAGTCTCTAAAGCGTTGGAGACCCCTGCAACACTGAAAAAGCTTAAAATCCAGATTTATAACAATTGAACTTTTATCCCACATGGTACCTTTGATTTACACAAAAACTGAACCACTTTGCTTTAGTCTCAGTACTTTTTCCAGCTGCTGTAGGTATGTTTAATGTTTGCCCAACATTGTGTGAAGCTACTATAAGCTTTAGCACTCACTTTTTGAATGAGGGAAAACCAGCCTTCAAAGCATTAAGCAATGGCATTAAAGGGTTTAATACAGGGGTGAGCAACAAGAGGCCCTCCAGCTGCTGCCAGACTACAACTCCATCACTCCCCCTGGCGGGGCATGATGGAGCTGTAGTTTGGCAGCAGCTGGAGAGCCTCACATCGCCCACCCCTGGTTTAAGGAGATATATAACTTATACTTTTTCCCAGTAGTGATTTAAAATGGTCCTACTTATCATGATCATGATCATTTATCATTATAATATGTTTCCTATACATATAATGATATAATACAGATCTGCAAAAGTTTCTTAAACCACTGGATGACAGAGAGGTCTCCATTGCATTACCTGAGCTTGGAAATCTGTCTGGACTAGAGTCCATGGGTTTATATACTTAAAAACATTACATTAGGCATGAGCACATCCATTTTTAAAATAATATATGACCAGTGTGTGTGACTGTTGTGGGCAATGTGTATGACTCTCCAACTGCTACTGGGTTACAAAGCCTATCATCATCTGCCAGTCAGAAACCACTGGAGGGCCTCATGTTTCCCAAGCCTGCACTAAGATAAGTCATTTCACAAATATTTAGAATTTGAGGTTCAGTTCAGTAAGCTAAAGAGGTGTAATTCTGGAGCAAACCAACTGCACCATAGGAGACATATAATTTCCCAAGTTCCTGTTGATTTTAATTGGGCATTTAACCCCTTGAATGCTAGCATAGTCCCCAATGTATTGCACTGCAGTGCATTGACGTTTCTTCTAACATTCAAAGGGTGAAAAGCCACATTGAAACCTAAAGGAATTTTCATTTCTCCCCTGTGGTGCAGCTGGTTTGTCCCAGTATTGCACCTTTTTTGACTTACTGAATTGCACCTATAAAGTAAAAAAGTTTGTGCTAAATGCAGGCTTTGTAAGTCTACTATTCTAGTCACCTGACATCAGACGTAAGGTAAGGCAATTACATCATTATTTCAAACAGGTTGTTTTCAGCTGCTCACACTTCTACTATATATGAATCATCATTCAGTCATGTCACAATAAAACAAAATGTAACAATCCAAATCAAACTTTGCGGTGTTAGTCAGAGAGAGCTTCCCCATATGCTCCTTAAGAAAATGTAACTCATGTAGAAAAAATTTGTTCATATAAACACACTTGCAAGTGCTATGAAATCATTGTCAACTTTATTGATAAACAGATCAACGCGTTTCGTGCTGTATGCGATTAATCATCTGTGAGTGGTCAGGTGTAGCACGTTCTGCTGGGTATATTTGAACACCTCCCGAGTCTCTCTTCCATTTCTTCTAAGATATCGGTATGTTAAGGATTTTGTTACTTCATATTGTTTATCAATAAAGTTGACAATGATTTCAATAGCACTTGCAAGTGTGTTTATATGAGCAAATTTTTTCTACATGAATGACATCATTATTCCCACTAGATTCATTTGTTTCTGTGAGCTCTGACACTATAGCCAGCTAGCAAACTTTAGTACTTAGGGCCAATATATAAAAACACCCTCAGAAATATGAAAATGTCTCATTAAGTCAAATATTAAATATGAAAATAAGCTGGAGATACTGAAACACTGAAAAAGCAGTGAAGGCACATAAAAATCATGGAGATGTTGGCGTCTTTGAGGTGTAATTACACGGATAAAATGGCAAATAGCTTAGTGCATATGACAAGATAGACTTGGATCAAATTCACCTTTTATTGCCAAACAGGAACCTTATTGAACCTTAACCCCTTAAGGACTGGAGGGTTTTTTCCACGTTGAGTCAACAGCTATTTCATTGGCTGAACTGGTACATGTGAGCGATCACATGTGCTGGCTCGCCAGGGGAAAGGCTAAAACTAACTGCTCCAGTCAGTTTCAGCCTCCCTGCTTGATCACAGTGCACATTCAGGCTCGATGTGATCATTTAACCCATGACGTGCCAGGACTATAGCTGTTTCTTAAAGAACCGAAACCTGTAACGGTCATTGCCCGTCATTGGACGTTAAATAGTTAAGGAGGCTGATGTACTAAGAAGAACTGCAGGAGATACATTAAGGAATGATAAAGAGGAGATAACTTCTCCAGTGTGATGAATTATCCATTTCCTTCTATGAAGCCTCTCCATTAACAGAGAGGGAAATAAAGCTCCACAGAATAACATAGGAATCATATCGCACTGTAGAATCCGTCTCCTCTTTATCACGCCTTATTGCATTACTCCTGGAGGAATTCTGCTGCAAACCAGCTGCACCATAGGAAGAAAAAATTACCTTTAGTTTAAATGGGGTTTTTAACCCCTTGTATACTAGAGAAGTCTCCAACACTTCTGAAAGCAATGCTTGGTGTCTAAAGAGGTTAAAGGACAACTCCTCCCATCCACTGTCATTCTGTTCTAGAAACTGACACAGTGGTAACTGAATTAAGTAATGCATTTTGATAGGGTTTTTTCTTTCAGGTTAGCGGCCTTTATGGCTGGTGTACAAAAACCCCAACTGACATATTATTTTAAACCTTGACGTAAAGGGAGATTTAAAGTGATAGTAATGCTTCCAAAAAATGTATTTTATATTGTAGCCATTCAAAAAGCATTTAAAACGATATACGTCTTATCTCTCAAACCTTTATGGTATGAGAGATATTCACAAGCAAAGTTTCCCCTTGAGTAACATCACTGTTCTAGCTGTCAGATTTGAAATCCGGTCCGCAGACCGGCTTCGGCTCTTCAGCAGAGCTGAGATCAAAAGATATAAAAATAACTACTTCAATGGAATGGTCTACAAAGTATGCCTGGTTTGCAAGCACACTTTGTAGATCGTTGCAATGAAGTAGTTATTTTTATATCTTGCGATCTTGGCTCTGCCGTACAGCTGCCGGCTGGTCTGTGGACCGGATTTAGATGGCAGACTTGACTGTTTTGGTCACTGAGGGGGAAACTTTACTTGTGACTATCTCTCAAACCATAAAGGTTTGAGAGATAAGACATATTGTTTTTAATGTTTTTTAAATGGTTAAAAAAATAAATTTAATAATAAATAAAAATAATTTTTTTTGGAAGTATTACTATCACTTTAAGCATTTGGGTAATAGTTTTCTTTAATGGCCATTCCTGTTGGCAATCAGAATATCAATCCAGTAATGCGCTTCAAGTTTTTTACAGACACTACTGCATCTGTGGGTTTTAGCATCTACTGGAATGGCCATTGCTGTAGTGGCTTATGGCCTCAGGGATTTGGGGTAAACACATAACGTAGTGCTACTTGAATCATTTCCCTTAGCAGTATCATTAGAAATGAGGGTTTCCCAGCTAAGACAAACACATTGGGTTATGTACAAAGACGTGATAAAGAAGTGATAATGCAGCTATAACTTCTCCAGTAATATCACTTCTCCAGTTCCTATGTTATCATATGGAGCCAATGCATTAAGATTTCTCCATCTTTGGAGATCTTAGTACATAGGCTGTATAGAATAACACGGGAACTGGAGAAGTCATCTCCTCTTTATCACTACTTAGTGCATAACCCCCATCCTCTTTCACTGTGATACTCAAGGACAGGTCTGGGACAGTAATAATTTAACTTCTACCCCCCTTCCCGAGTACTTAGGCTGCTAAGACAATTTGTACTGTAGGACTGCAATGTAATGGTTGGTTCCTGGCTAAACACATTCCAGACTGTACTAACAGGATAGATGATGCCTTGTCTCTCAGCAGTGGGTTCTGTTTTGTTCTTTGGCACTGCAAATGGATGATCAAGGCATCAGCTGTCTAGATTACTTGTGGGAACCAATTTGGCTAGTGTAATTAAGATACTTCAACAATCTCTGCAAGCACCTGGCAGTCATGTCAGAGCACATGGAATGAATGGTTAATTTTCAGAAGATGAAAAAGCATTATTAATAATAGGTCTTTTTGTTATCTCATCTGTTATGTGCTTGAGTGTTCTCAACCTCAGTTAATGTTTTCAGCCATTAAAAAGAAAATTGTTGGTACTGCTTTATTTTCCAAGCTCAGTGACTTTGAGGATGTTACTAAAACTTTCTTGTTAAACAGTTTCTCAAAGGAATAAGCAGGGGTCAGCAGAAAGCTGACAGAATTAAACCTGTTACACCTGCTTTATTGATCAAAACACTTAAATTTACATTATGTTTCTCTCTCTTCATTTGATGCGAAATTGTTTAAAACCAACTTTGCAGTCATTTCCTGTGCTGCTCTTAGGATTAGTGAAATAGTGGCAGGCAGTAAATCAAAGCCAGGGGGCTTATGTGGCTCAGTAGTATTAGATTCTGATTCCCTTAGGATTCTGGTCACCAATTCTAAAATGAATCAATGTCGCAAAGGAAAATGGTTAACAATGATTTCTCTGTCCTAAATGCCCTGTAGCCTATATAGCTAATTAACATACCATTATCCTGTTTCCGATTTTTTTTACTCAAAAAGATAAATCCCTTGTATCCAAATGTCAATGTCCTAAGGTTTTAGATCTTTGTTTTAAGCACTTTGGAATTCTTTATGACAACTATTCAAATCACACATATTCATGAAAGCAGCTCTCCTAGATGGCATTCAATGGGAATCTAAAAGATTCATATTATACATGTTCTTTTTTTTGTACTGGGTAGCCGTAGAGTGACGGTATTGGCATGTCATATATATGCTTAAATGGTTAAAACATATATTGTATTCATAAATTGGCCAATTTTGTAAATATTTTAAATGTAGATACATTTTTTATCTAGTGACTACATAAATTATTACATCTATCTGTCTGCCTGTCCACCCATCGACCTGTCTATATATATACCTAATCTCTTTCTATCTGTTTGCCTGTCCGTCCATCTGCAGTGGAGTTCAGGCCTTTAATGGCTGATAAACTCTTACTATATAATTAATCACAAAAAATTCTGCTGCACTCACTACAAATAAAGGACACAAATATCAGATAAATACTGTTGGTGTACTCATAAGTTCACACTATAATGAAGAACAAAAGAGAAGTATTTCAGGAAATAAAGTTCCAGAGGCCACCCACAACAGCAACTTACTAATTAGAGGCACTCAAATATGTCTCCAAAAGATGCAAAAGCTTTATTACAAAAAATGATATATACAAAAGACAGTTAAAAACAGTTAAAATTGATAATACAGGCAGATACATAGAGTCGTAATAAGCGAAACCCTCTCAGTAAGATGTCAATGGTAAAGTATACCGTGCACAGTGCAATATGTGTAAAAGCTCCAAAAGTGAAGGAGCCTGCTTAAAATACACAAATATATAAAGTGCAACAAAGTGACAAAAAAAACAAAAGTGACAAAAATATGGCACAAAATACTTATGTCCAAATGTAACCAAATATATACACTGAGAGCCGCCTGTATCCCAACCCAACACATATTTTCATGTGAACGGCTTCGTCAGGGGTTATGGGAGCAACAAAAACAATACATTATAAAGTTTGAATGGACCAATAGCCACGAGCAATATCGTCATGTGATGTATATGATCAACACATCAATTAAGAAGCACTGATCGCTCAGAAACCCCTGCCCGCAAACCCAATCAAAATACATCTAATATAGGCGCACTAGTAATAAATCAATGTATAATATGAAATACAAGCGCAAGAAGAAGAATAGTAATAAAGCTGGTTGGCTAGAAAAGAAAAGATGACCATAAAGAAAAAATATAAAGAGGTAAAATGTCTCGCTATCAGGATTAAATGACCCACACAGACAACTCCTAAATACGAGTAAAAACAATGGGCGGAGCATCATAACTGAGTTGTTGACAGAGCGTCGATAACTAAGTTAATTTGATCATGTATAGAAAAATAAATCTGTAAACATCACAGGGACAGTAGCAAGGCAAAAGATACCATATAGAATATTATAAAGGTATCAACCCAATATTAGAGAACTCACAAGATATTGAGAAGTAAAACACAATGTAAAAATCATATAAACAAAGGTGATGAACCCTATAGTGATAGCAGAGAGAGATTTTGTATAGAATAACATGGTATAATGAAAAAATGATGCATATAGACAACCTGTTTAGTTTCATGCGCCAGTAATATCAAGTACAAGTATATAAACATGTGGGTATCTAGTCTCTAAAAATTGAAATAACAGAAAATAAAAAAATAAAATATATAAATAAGAGACCCATACCCATAATATGAAACACCAGCCCTTAATATGGCACATGAAAAGAGTCATATACACCATAAACAGAATGGCAGCATCAAAAATGACAAAATACTGAATATATGTAGAAAAAAGTCCAAATTGAAAATGATGCGATTATGAATCCATCCAAAAACTTAAGAATCTTCTGATGTCCTCCAAACAAGAGTTCACTCTGTACATACTCAAAATCTCCCGCACATGATAAGTTCCAAAGAAGATATTATCAGACCAAGTTGAAATTACAAGTTCTAAGTATGTATCCATTACTGGTGTCCATTCACCAAATGACAGGTTCCACTGTGTTGGTAAAGTAATCCCCACAAACAACTTTTAAAGCACCAGGAATAGGAATCAATGTGTTCCTCTTTATCCAATAGAGCAGGAGGCAAAGCCAAAAGAAAGTCAGAAAAAAGATCTAAATGTATAAGAGTCGGACCACATGAAAAATAGATGATGAAGAACATCCTTCTCTTGTCAATAAAATGGATACACGTTGATCCATAATTATCGGCGGAATCCAACTTGGGACCATGGAATGACAAAAAGTGTTGCTCTACAGACGTCAATCGTTCCCCTCGAGCTCGATTTCTCTCTGCATTACAATAAGTCAGAGAGATTATTGTTCCGTCTGGCCGTGATCAAGGGGGAATTCGACAAATATGTTAGGGACCAGGAACCAGACAGGATACAAAATGTAAAAATGCCAAACACCTTTATTGAAATAACAAAAGCAAACAAAGCAAAATCGTGATCCAGAAGCGTAAACCAAAAGACAAGCCGGGCTCAGGAACCAAGACAAGTACTCAGCCAAGCTCCCTGTGGTGCAGTTGGTTTTCTCCAGAATTGCATCTCTTTTCCTTGAGAAATAAGGCCCAAAGAGTTCTACCTCTGAATCTTAGTAGTGTAGGGATATGGGAATGGTTTTATTAGATTACTGAAAGAGTTTTAATTTATTAATCCTTTGAGTGCCAGAGATGTGGGAAAACAAATTTGCTCTGCAATGAGCTGCACAGCTTCTGACATTCAAAGGGTTATTAGAAGATATGTTTGCAGATCTAGGGCTTGATTTAATAGACCTAGCAGAACTCTTGGTGGGGCAAAAATGGATACCGAAAAGTACACACATACACAAACAGTGATAATGTCGGAATCCAATAGCTCTACCAACAGGAACCATGAGAATAGTTGGAACACAGAACCTGACTTGTGATCCAGCATTTGTCCTGTGTTTTTTGTTCCCAAAACTTACGTTAACTAACGTGAGAAAAGGGGACATCAAAGAAAAAACAGCTAAAGCTCAGTGTTTGACACAATGTCAAACACAGAGCTTGAGCTCAAACACAGTCACCCTCCCAAAAACTAACCCTACACTACCCCTAACATTAACAAGACACTGAAACAATACTAGCCCTAACACTGTCCTATCACCCATACCCCACAGCTGTAACATTTACCTGTCATCCGCTGTAAGTCTTCATCTGTAATCTTCTATCCACTTTATCTGGGATCTCCTTTCTTATCGTCTTTCTTCTTATCTATCTTCCCTCTTCTTAGTGTTCCAAGAATATTGTGTTTCATTGTAAAAAGAAATAAAATCTAAAATTATATATGCGCCATAAATTTCTTTGCTCAATAAGTGTGCGCTGCGACAGCTAGCATCAGTGGCAGAAAAAGCAGATGAAACATTCCCCCTAAAAAGCTCTCGGGTTGTTGCCTGAGCCACACTGAGGAATATTTGAACATAGTCTGGCTTTTATATGGCCAGTTTCTGTTCAAAATGATTCCCATGCTTCCATTGGAAGGGATGTGGGGTTACGCACCTCCCAGCCAATCAGATTCTAGAGGGAGGGATGCCAAAACCCACTAGAAGCTGAGTGTCAGTGGGGTATGCAACACTCTTCAAAGCGCTGCATACTTTACTACCACTGAAAGGGTTCATTTTTCTTACACTACACACATCTTGTCAGTACTTTGCTTAGGGCCCCATTTCAATATATCTACTGGTAAGCTTTTTTAAACTTCAGTTCCAGGTGGTTTTTAAAATAGGTTATGGGACTCAGCACCTACCTTTTGTAGGTGCAGAGTTTTTATGTGAAAAAGTGACGTCTCTTAACTCATGTTACCACCCAACACATAGAACTGAATCAGAAATTCAAAATCTTTGTCATTGCTTATAATGGGTGCAAATTTAGCGCCCAAAATGTTTTTTTCCTCCAGTAGTTTGTCACAGCACAGGCAATTGCATATCTAACTGTGACTTAAAACTGCCCATGTTAGTTTTATTTTTTTACCGGGGTCTATTAAATCCTTAGCATCTTAATTTTTACTTCCACCTCTACACTTTTAACCCTTTGAGTGTCAGGCCTCTCTGGCATTCAAAGGCTTAGGGTTCAATGTTAAAAAAAGTCATAATAATGAAAAAAATATCAGATCATGATTTGGTGGTAAAATAAGGGAAATATTTTCCGATGTAAATCCATCTAGTTTGTAAATGTGTCACGAAGAATTAAAATTACTGTAAGACGATCTTTATGACTGTTGCTCTTAAAAATTCTGATGTTAAAAATCTCTTTAATTTTGTCCTTGAAAATAAAATTTTCACAGAAACAAAGACTTATTTTTACCACTTAACACCATACTATTGCTTTTTACTCATGCTAAGAGTAATTTAATTTGCCTTGCCCAAGTTTAGATCATTTTTATTTTGTCGGGAAAAAAATTATGTTGGTCAGACAAAAAACACGGCTAAAAGATATTTTTTTCTGAAAATACCATACAATATGATGATAGATTAAACCACTCTGACTTTTAACCCTTTGAGTGCCAGAGGGGTACACCATGCATTGCTTTGCAATGCATTGCGTACCCCTCTGGCACTCAAAGGGTTAATTAAGACTGCTTTTTCCCTTTGAGGGATATGGCAGAACTGGATGCAAAAAATTACAGTCAAATATCTGAGAACTGTGGGACCATTGTGTAAGAACTTTTTCAGATTGATTACAGACAATTTCAGTTAACACAACAAAAGTTAAGTTTAAAAATGACTACATTTAATAAAATCAAGTTGCAGCCTTTCGCCACAAAACATTCTTCTGTTCTGGTTATCTTTAATAGTGTTCTTGCTTTACATGCCTTGGCCGATCAGCATTCATTGGTCTGTGGATGTCTCTCAGTAGAGGTCGCCTTCTGTTCAGCAGCTACACCAGCTGATCGACTGGTGCTGTATTGCTGGGTAATCCAGCTGGGAGCTATTTGGGGTTATTGGCCAATGAAATTATTGGGTGATGGGTTGCCGGGCAACTTGGCAGTCCAAAGTGTGGCAATTGGTGCATATATGGTAAATAACCAGTCAGCCTTTCATCTCCCAGAACCGATGGTGGAGCTGAATGGAGCCGTGTGTTCCACCTACCCTTCCTACTTTAAAGGTTATCATTTAATATTATTATTATTATTTTTTATGTAAATGTTCCGGAGCTCCTTGCCAGGGTTATGAAAGAGGAGCACATTTACTTATTTGGTTAAGCAGCCTATGGCGAAGGGGCTGAGCTAAGTTATCATTAATAAATGATTTACATATAATAATACTGAGCTGCGGCTTTGCACCTCCAAACATTCTTCTGTCTTGATTCTTTCTTTGCTAATGATCAGGCACGTGCACACATAGATACCAAGGGGGGCTTGAGCACCTGCCCTTTTTTTGTCCAAAGTGCCCTCGTGCCCTTTTAACAAAAAAAAAAAAAAGTTTCCTTGCGACCCGCACTAACCCCCCCACCGCCCAGTCAGGTCTATGCCTCCTTCAGGACAGACCTGTGGATGCTGCGCTCCCTCATCGGCTCTTTAGTATTACAGAGTGATGGGAGATGACATCATCTCCCAGCGCTCTGCATGAAGAGAAGACCATGCTGGAGCTCCAGCAGCTACAAGTCTGTGCCAAGGGAGGAGCATACAGACCTCTACTGCAACTGGACCACCAGGGAAGAGGTAGGAAATAGACACAGGGGGGCAATGTGGAAATGATGGGGCAATATGGATCTGATGGGGGGGCAAGATGGAGATGATGGCAATTTAGAGATGATGGGGCAATGTATGTGAGGGTAAGTTGGAGTTGATGGCAATATGGAGCTGATGGGGGGCAATATGGAGCTGACAGGGGACAATGTAAGGGCAATATGGAAATGATGGGGGGAAATGTGGAGATTAGGAGCATTGTGGAGGTGTCCAGTGGAGATGGCCAATGAGGGGGGGGGGGCACTTCAGATTTCTGTTCCTACAGGCTCCTGAGATGTAAATTATTTTCTTTTTTCAAATATATATTTTGAATAAATAATTATGAGAAGTTCCCTTTTTTTCATTTGAGCCCCTGCCCCCCAAAATGTCTGTGTACGTCCCTGCTAATGATCATGCTTTATAGGAAGGTAAAGGGCAAGTGTGTGTGTGGGCAGGGCTGGATTTATAATTAGGCAGAGTAGGCATCTGCCTACAGGCGCACCCAACAGAGGGGCGCCTGTCACAGGGATCATGTTGTGTGTTTGCTTGTTTTTTTTAATTCGCCTGAGTCGCCTCCCCCACCCGGTGCCCTGAAAACAGGTCTGTGCCTTCTTTGGCACAGACCTGTAGCTGCTGAGCTCCGTCGTCAACTCCTTAGTAATACAGAGCGCTGGGAGATGACATCATCTCCCAGCGCTCTGCATTACTGAAGAGAAGACCACACCAGAGCTCCAGCAGCTACAGCTCTGTGCAGTAGGAGGTGGCACAGACCTCTCCTGCTGCTGGACCACCAGGGAAGAGGTTGGAAATGGACACTGGGGCAATGTGAAGGTGCAATGTGAGGGTAATATGGAGATGATGGGGGCAATGTGAGGGCAATATGGAGCTGATGGGGGGAAATATGGAGCTGATGGCGGGCAATGTGGAGATGATGGGGGCAATATGGAGCTGATGAGAGCAATGTGGAGATGATAGGGGTAATATGAAGCTGATGGGGGCAATGTGAGGGCAATATGGAACTGATGGGGGAAATGTGGAGATGATGGGGGCAATATGGAGCTGATAGGGGGCAATGTGAGGGCAATATGGTATATGGAGATAATGGGGGCAATGTGGAAATGATGGGGCAATATGGAGCTGATGGGGGGACAATGTGAGGGCAATATGGTAGAGGGGGGCAATGTGAGGGCAATATGGAGATGATGTGGGCAATGTGGAGATGATGGGGCAAGTTGGAGCTGATGGGTGGCAATGTGGAGCTGATGGGCACCATGTGGAGATGATGCGGGCAATATTGAGCTGATGGGGGCAATGTGAGGGCAATATGGAGATGAGGGGGGAAACGTGGAGATTAGGAGCATTGAGGAGGTGCCCTGTGGCCCGTGTGGGGGGGGGTCGCTTCAGATATCTGTGCCTACAGGCTCCTGAGATGTAAATCTGGCCCTGTGTGTGGTGTGGTGGTGGGGGGTAAGTGCATCCTGCAGTTATTATGAGTATGATAAATAGAAACAACTGCAGACTTGCTACTGTCACTGTGCATCAACTGCAGCAATAATCTGAATTGAAAGTTGAACAACATAATTTTAATTGAGAGTATAATTTAAAGGGATAGTAATGGTTCACAAAAATAGCAGCTCAAATTAATCTTCATAGTCTTTGGCCCATGGAGAGTGTTATTTGAATACTGTCAGTTGTAGTTCAAGAGTAATTGAATGATAAATTATCCCCCTCCAGCCCTTTTACATAGTGTAAGCCGCCTCCCTTCAGATGTGGAATCTGGTCTCTTGACTAGACACGTCACAACAAGGGACAATCTTCTTACTGTGATCATAAAGAAAACGCTGCCCCACTTGACAGGTTTCTCAGGTTTTTCCTTATCCTCATTGAAGATTGTCCCTCTCTGTAATCCACCGGACAGTCTTGCTGCTCTGAGGTGGGCAGTGTTACATCAGTAACAGGGGCGGGAGGGGGATACTTTATCATTCAATTACTCTTGTACTACAATTCGGACAGTATTGAAATAACACTCTCCATGGCCCAAATACTATGAAGATTAATTGGAGCTGCTTTTATTTTGAAACATTACTATCCCTTTAACCACTCGTCCTGTATAAATAATTATTACATTGATCAAAGATGAATGTGGCATTAGCTTTTAAACTTAGGTTGTTACAACATATTAGGTACAAGTATCATTACTGGTCGTATCTGAGATTCTAACATTGTCCTTGTTTACCTTTGTACCTCAGTAGGTGTATCACGCAGATGCATAAGCCCATATTTATAAAAGCAAACCGGAGTTATTCTGGAGTAAACCAACTGCACCATAGGGGACTCTTATCAATTCCTATTAAATTAAATTGGGCTTTTAACACCTTGAATGCTAGAGTGGCTTCCAGTGCATTGTGTTTTAGAATTCAAGGGGTTAGAAAGCTCTATTCAAGAACATGGGGATTTGGGGATTTGTATTTATCCCCTATGGTGCAATTGGTTTACTCCAAAATTACTCCAGTTGCTTTTGTAAATATGGACCTTTTCTCCTCATTCATTCCTTTCTAAGAGCCTAATGCATAAAATAGACCTATGAAATGTGTAATTGATTTAAATGGGTATTTTTATTGAATGGATAATAACACTAAATATGTATAAAAATGTATAGTGTAGGGGTTATTGTCCTGAGTAAAACAAGGGTACGCCCACTGCTGAGAAGTGTTTTATTCAAAGTTATTTCAGCTCAAACTTGAATTTTGGGTACAGTATCTCAATGACCTGGAATGTTTGAGTGGTTCTGTTGGAGATTTATGGTCAATTAACCAGAGCTGTCCATAGGATGTAAAATTTCAGGCAATTAAGAAACTGCACCTAAAAAATTCGAGTTTGAGCTGAAGTAACTTTTGAATGTGGTGCTGTTGTTACACCTTCCAATGGACAGCTCTGGTCAGTTGATCATAAACTTTGTTAAGATGATGTAGCAACAGTGCCACTGTACAATTTCAGGCCATTGAGATATTGCACCTAAAAAAAAAAATTCATGTTTTAGACGCAATAACTGTTGAATAAAACACCTATCGGCAGTGAAAGTACTCTTGTTTTACTCAGGAAGATAAACCCTACATATATATATTTTTTGCATATTAACTGTTACTACAATCATTCCTGTGTACTTTGTTCTAAAACAGGTAGTAAAAACCACCTTGATGTATACATATGATGTAACAAAAACAAAAAACAAATATATATCATGTTATGATATCATAGCGTCACATAAAATAAGGTAAGAGGATACTGTGTAATAATTGTTTCAGTCCACTAATACTTTTGTGGTACTAATGCCAGCTGTCCCTAAAATAATGCCACCTGATACATTCCACTGGAGCTCTGAGCTCAGTTTGCCTACTCTGACATTACTCCGCCATTTGCAGAAGTTGGGTAAACCTAATTAACCCTATAAGACAAATAAAATTTTTTCAAAATAATTGTGGATTTAAATGTTATTATATCTAGTTTAATTAGTAATGTAAGTGTAAAAATGCTGTTTTTTTTGGCTTATGAACAAAGCATTGATGAGGCTCCTGGGACACAAATTTGTTTGAAAAAAGCAGGATAACGAACACACCAAGAAAAAAAGTTAAACTTTATTTAGAATACAAAAATCAATGCACCTTTATTTTACTCCATTAAAAAGAACTATGATACAAAACACAACATAGGCTGTTACCAGGAAGACAGTCTACCACGTTTCATGAAAATTTAGGAGCTTGCTCATAGACTTAAAATCCCTAATATTTATTGGTGAAATATATCCCCAAATTACTCAATTAATTAAGAATATGCACATCACTGTGACAGTAATGAGTATTCTCTTAAACTCCCCAATCGGAGCATTTTCCTAGGAGCACTCCATTTTATACAATTTAGTACTTATTAATCAGGGCTGGATTTACATCTCATGCACCCTATACCCCACCATGGACATGCGCCACTAATTATATGATTCCTACCCCCCGGCCCTGTTCATCTTTGCCTGGCAGAGAAAACACACATCCTATATAATAGTTTGCTAGGATGTTTGTCACGATGCAGTCATGTGCAGTAGAGACTTCCCGCTTTTGGGCAGTCTCTACTGTGCATGATTGTATCGCATGAGTGAGGTGACACAAGACCGCATCGAGTGGAACAGTGAGGTAGCGGCCTCTTAACCCTTTGAGTGCCAAAGGGGTACACAACGCATTGCAAAGCCATGCATTGCATACCCCTCTGGCACTCAAAGGGTTAACATTACCTGGACCTTGACCTGTGTACACAGGCTTTTACTTTAGTATGTATAAAGGACAAGTACAAAAAGAAAACAAAAATCTCTTACTGCTTGCATACTATTGATGTCTTCAATTAATTTCAATACAATGAATCGAAGAGCTCTCTTACATCCAAGGGATTAAAGGGATAGTAATATATCATTTAAACTTTAGCTCCGAGTATTAACCCTTTCAGTGCCAGAGGGGCAAGCAACACATTGCTCTGCAATGTATTGTGTACCCTCTCTGGCACTGAAAGAGTTAAGTACAAGTTTTTTTTAACATACTGAGCTATGTATATTTACAGATGGCCACCTCTAATAAAGATCTGGAATCCAGTCGTGGGACTGGACAGATGCAGCGAGGGTCAATCTTTACACAGTAAGTAAAAGGAAAACCCTGCCCCCCCCCCCTTGATGAAGGAGGGCAGGATTTTCTATTGCTTACTGAAGATTGTCCCTCGCTGCGCTCCATCCGGACCAGACTGAGAGGATTAGTGACATGGCCAGAATGGGCAGGAGGGGGATCCTTTCCTCTTCAATTGCTTTTGAACTACACATCTCTAAGTAAATATACATAGTGCAATATGTTAAAAACTTGTGCATAAAACTCAGAGCTAAAGTTTGAATTATATATTGCTATCCCTTTAAGTATAGGCCAGTAACTGACCTCACATGGATTCCATTGCAGTTGATGATTTTATCACTGGCATCATCTCCATATTTACCCAAATATTTAATTAGGAATCTGTGAGATTAAACCAGTGATAACATTCATCATCTGAAATGTAAGCTAGGCCTTAATTAGTAAGTAGACAAGACACCATCAGCCAGAAGTAGGTGTCTGTTGCAGAGGCATTGTCAGTGTTCGCTCTTCTAAGGTAAGCAATGATGACTGACCCAGCAATGAAAGCATTAAAGAAGCGTACAGAGCTGCATTGGAATAACAGATGAATCATGCAACCCAGCCCAGTTTTAATTACTCATCTAACTCATTTAGAGTTGGATTGCTCACAGTTACTCATCTTAGAGGAAACACTAATTGGGATTGCTCTGACTATACCCAAAGATAAGAACATGCACATGACTACCACAGCTGAGGCCAAACTCTGACATCACAAATGTGGCTGTATTTTTAATGGTGTTAAATATAGCAAGATTGATTTTTTTGAGTTTCCTTTATGTCTTAGTGGTTTATTTGGCATCATGTTACTTTCTGGTAATTTCGAGTAGTAGAAAGGTTTTTGGTTGCACCCACATGCCAACAGGATCTGCAGTGCTGTACTATAGGTTGACTAGGCAATAGAACACTGTACAAGAGTTATTTACATTCATCATTAAAATACATTGGAATCATATGCATTATAGGGCCCTACTTGTTAGAGCTAAAGTTCTAGAGTTGCTTACTATGTTATTTACAGTCAGAGCATTTTAACCCATGTATTTAATGTTAGTGTATCTAGTTTCATTGTGATTTACTAATATATTTGATTACTTTCCTCAGCAACTGCTGGTATTAACAACAAAATTTGTCTCTGGAATCCCTATGTAATATCCAAACCCACGGGAGTTCTACAAGGCAATATGGCCAGTGTGATAACTGTCAAATTCATTGTTGGTCGGAAACAGCTGTTTAGTTTTTCTAAAGATAAGGTGAGTTTTTAATCAGTGATCTTTGTATGTAACTGTGTAGAGAGCAGTCATTGTATATTGCTTAGAAGCATATAAACATAGAATTAAGAACCATTCAGGCCATCTAGTCTGCCCATTTTCCTATTGTAAAAACCTTATTTGGTCCTTGGTCTTGTGTTATGTTCAGGACAGTCTTATGCCTACCCCATGCATGCTTAAATTCCATCACTGTATTAACCTCTACCACTACTGATAGCTATTCCACTTATCTACACCCTCTCAGTGAAGTAAAACTTTCTTACATTACATCTAAGTCTGTGTCCCTCTAGTCTTAGACTATGACGTCTTGTCCTAACATTTCTACTCCTTTGAAATGTACTTCCCTCCTGTGCTTTGTTGAATCCCTTCATGTATTTAATGTTTCAATCATATCGCCTCTCTCTCTTCGTTCCTCCAAGCTATACATGTTCAGATCCTTTAGTCTATCCTGATATTTCTTATCCTGTAAACCAGTCACTATTTTCACCTGCTTTGTTGATGATGTACTATCGTTACTTTCAGTGATAAGCTATAAAGTGATGTTCTAGACCAGAATAAGACGTTTGGCTGTACAGCTGTTGGGGACTACAACTCCCATTATCCCCAACCAGCCTATAGGCTTGGTCTAGAACAGTTTTCCTCCTGAAGGTACACCAACAGGTCAGAATTTTCATTATATCCCTGCTTAGTCACAGGTGAGAGTAATCAGTGCCTCAATTAATATGATTGGCTATCCTGTACTTAATTAGGGTTATCTGGAAAATCAGACTTGTTGGTGTCCCAGAGGGTGGGAACTGAGAATTGCTAGTCTAGGTGGAAAGTACATTGTCACTTCTGGGTTTTTATTTAGATGTCCTATTTGGCAGCCATTTTTATTTTATAGTCATTACATCTACACTATCAACTCCTTCAGTGCCAGGGGCTTAAGGGATCTTTGTACCCTGCTAACTAGACACATTTTCAGCATTTTTGCTATCCATACCTTTGGGTATGACTCCCACTGGTAACATTCTAGTTAGACATTGAAAACTGCATATTGTTTATTCAGAACTACATATTGTTTATTCAGAACTTCATATTGTTTATTCTTCATGGCATCTCACACTCACAATAACTGCATTTTACATTGTGCATTTCATACATAGACTGATTATCACTGCTACATCCTGCTATCTGTTAGTTCAAAACAATCACGGTTAACTCACTGAAGCCCAAGAGCTTTAGCGGATCCAAGGCACTCTCTCCAGCCTTTGGCAAGAAGGCTTCAGCAGACTGGGAGACCGGGAAGGAGTGCTCAAACGTTTGAACACTCCTTCCCGGTGTCTCCCAGTCTGTTGAAGCCTTTTTACATTTTGCAACAAGCTATGATGTCATAAATAAAAAAATTAAAAGACAAAATAATATTTTGCCAATATCATAAAAAAATGTATGTTTGTTAGGAAAATGTCTATTATTTTTAAAGGTCCTGAACCTCCTGAGTACTGAGTACGAAAATATCAGCTATGCATAATGTTACCTACATGCAGAGCCTGTGTAGATTGCTAATTAACAGGACAGCAAACTGGTATTTTCAACTTTATGAACTAAAATGCACAGTCCATTGGTTACATGATAAAATTACCCTAAAACAGCTGAATAACTATATAAAACCATATATTTCCTGAAAGCTGATATCCTGCTGCATCAAATAAAGGATACCTTGCCTTTCTATCCCAAACCTAGGGTGCATAAATGTTTCCAGTAGGTGGCGATATAAAAAATAGCCTTTTTTGACATTTCCACAAATTCAGATGTACTAAAATCTTTTAAAAACTGTAGAATGTCCTACTTTATTCATTAGCTACAGCTCTTACAAGAAGAATAACATCCTTTTGGTATGAGTTAAAATACTGTAGAGGGTGCCAGAAGTACAAAACTATACCAACTGCAATATATCATTTTTATTTCATTTTTTTTAAACATGACTTGACCCTACTATCATGGTTATAACAACTACAGAAATGAAGAAAATGTAGATAAACTATGCCATTTTGGAAAGAAGACAACCCAAAGCATAAAACATAAAATAAGGGGTAACTTGGCTTTCTACCTCTGATCTGGTGTGCACAGATATTTCCTGAAGGTGGCACTAAAGCTAAAAAAATTATTTTTTTTACCTTTCTACCCCATCACATGAATAAAAATCTTTGAAAAAACTATGGAATGTTCTACTTTATTCATTAGCTACTGCTCATCCAGAAGCACAAAACTACACCTATTTTCATTTTTGAAGCAGGCTACCTACACTAATATTGTCATAATTAGACATGAAGAAAAGTTATGAAGGCATGCTATTTTTGAAAGCAGACATTAATCTGCATCAAATTTGGGTATTTTTTCTAGCCCCTAAGCTGGTATGCACAATTATTTCCATAAGCTGGTGCTATACTAAAATCTTTGAAAAGTATGGAATTTCCTACTGTATTCAGTACTTTCTACCAGCCCAAAAGAAATGGTACCCAATTAGTATGAGTTGACATATCCTAGTACATACTTCTATTTTATTTTTTTAAATGAGGTAAGTAAGGCAAACAATTCTAGAATGTAGACATTAATCTGTATCAAATAAGGGTTCGCTTCTTCCCCTAGGCTAGTGTGTACAACTCTTTCCAGAAAGTGGTGCTATAGGAAAAAAACACAATATTTTGGTCACTTCAGTGAAAAATACTAAAATCCTTCATCATGACATTTTTTATTGTATTCGTCATACGCCAGCCTGAGAAAAAAGGTACCCCATTGGTATGGGTTAACATACAATATATGAGTATACATTTCTTAATTATTTTTCAAATATATAATCACCTGTGATGAGGAGACTTTCCCTGATCCCTCCCATTTCTACCTGGATGTTTGGGTTTGAGTGGAAGCAGGGGAGCCATGTTGCCCCCATGCTTCATGTCTGTCACTGTCGGCTGGGAGATTAATAGCTGGGGGACATCAGGAGGGGTCCTGATACCCCCCATGAGATCTGAAATATTTTTTTTATTGAGGCCGCCACATGCAGGTAAAACCGGCTTATGTGAGGACTACAATTAGGTGGTATGATGTACAGGCTTGGCATAGCGGGAACAAGTTGCCAAGCCCTGTACTCTGTTCTTCAGTAGCACTCTACAGATCAAAAGCGTTTTCAAATACAAGCAGAGCCTTTGTGTGACTAAAAGTAAAAACAGAATGATATCTTTACAAAAAGTCTTAGCGATATCATCCTATTGTGGTGGAGATGTACAACTCAGGTCTACAGAGTTATACCCTTGCTTAACCCTTTAAAGGGTAGTAATGTTTCATAATAAAATCAGCTCTAATTAATCTTCATAGTATTTGGGCCTTGGAGAGTGTTATTTCAGTTCTGTCAGACTTGTAGTTCAAGAGTAATTGAATGATAAAGCATCCCCCTCCCGCCCCTTCTACTGATGTAACACTGCTCAGCTTAGAGCAGCAGTGAGTGTCCAGGTAGATTGCAGAGAGGGACAATATTGACCCTTGATGTGAGCTGTCTGGTCTATGGACTGGATTCCACATCTGAGGAGTGGGGGCTTACACTAGGTAAAAGGGACAGGAGGGGGAACTTTATCATTCAATTACTCTTGAACTACAACTTGCGCAGTAATGAAATAACACTCTCTATGGCTCAAATAATATGAAGATTAATTGGAGCTGCTGTTTTTGTGAAACATTACTATCACTTTAAGCACCATAGGGCTATGCAACTCATTGCAAAGCAATGCATTGCACACACTTCTGGTTCTTAAGTGTAGGCTCAGTGACTCTTATTCATCAAGCTAAAGTGGTGCAATTTTGTAGGAGACAAACTGTACCTGGAGAGGGGAACTGAAAACTCATACTGATTTAAATTAGATTTTTAACCCTTTGAGTGCCAGGGGGTTTCCATTGCCTTGCTAAAAATCTAATTTACTGTAAAATCTCATGTATAATACTCACAATTTTGCCCCTTTTTCAACTTATGTGAAGTGGGGGGTGCGTATTATACACAAAAAATGTTTTATGTATATACAGTATATATATATATATATATATATATATATATATATATATATAATGGGCAAGAGTCCAGTAACCTTAATTGATCAGGGTACATTTAGGAGCCAAACACTTTGTCTGCTCTAAGAAAAAGGATTCTAATCAAAATGTTGAATTCAGAGGGTAGAAGCAAGATAGAGCTGTAAGCCCTGCAGCACAAAATATTTTCATCTCATTGATTCTTGGATGGGCTTAGTCAAGTGTCTAGGTTCAAAAACTTTTAGAAAACATTGTAGGAGTGAGAAGAAGGTAGGGTCATCGTAGTGTTTGTACTGTTCATGTGGTATACTGTCCTGGAGAGGACACCTTTATTAGGGAAGTGATGAATACCCTGGACATCATCCACCTGCATTCTTGGGGAATCAAGTGAGTCCAAGGGAAAGCTGTTGGAATGGGTTGGTATTGAAGTAGGCTATGCGACCTTATGTTCAAAAGAAATATGGAGTAATTCAGTGGTAAATCAACTGCACCATAAGGAACAAAAAACACACCTAAACTCACATGGGTCATTTAACCTCTTGAATGCTAGAAAGGTTGCTAACACATTGTGAAGCATTTCACTGGACATCTCTCTAGCATTACAGGGGGTTAAAGTAGGGGTGAGCGAAAGGCCCCGTTGTGTTCCCGCGAGTAATTCTGTGAAAACTATATAGTTGTCTGCTTTTTCGCTTGAAAATATGCTCTCAACAAACCCTTTAAAGTTCTCCTTTTTCACCTACACCAAAAATGTTTTAGTTATTTTTTCAAATAGCGACAAATTTCCCATCTGTCAATGGACAAAAGGCTTAAAGGGACAGTAATGCCAAATAATAAATTAATATATAATTGTTCCATTTAATTGTTTGTAATGTACTAGTTGAACAGCCAGTGTGCACGGGGCACAATGCCAGGCAGCAACGGCCGTGGTGCAGTCATGCGCAATAGAGAATGCCCGCACCGCAGCTGATAACGGAGCGGGGCAAACTTTTGTCTGAATTTGGAGCGGCCCACTCCGTTAACAGCCGTGGCATGGGCAGTCTATACTGCACATGACTGCAGCGCGCACAGCTGTCTGTACTGCGCATGGCAGCTTCTGACAAACATACACTAGCGAATTATTATATAGGATAGTATCTTTTTAAAATCATTTGCCTGCATATTCTTCTTGCAAATCCAGTTAAAAGATTCCTCCTTCTGTCCCTTTCCACTAACTCTGATCTGAAAGCCGGTCCAGAAGGATTGCAACGAGGAACAATATTGTGCAGGGGAGGGCTGGCAATTTGTGGCCCAGGAGGCAAATAAATTCAAGTGGCCCATTTCTATTATCGTTCGAGCCCACTGTCCCAGCCCACCCCCTATTTGTTAATTTTAAAATTGGCATTAATGTTGTGACGTAAGTCAAGTGATACCACATATCTTACAGTTGAAATGGGGCTACACTAGTGCGCCACTGCAAAGCTTACAGTTTAAGTAAAGCTTACCTAGTGATACTATAGAACTTACATGAAACTATAAAGCTTACCTAGTGATACTATAGAGACTACAAGGGAAATGGTTTATGCTACTAGTTTAGCTCCACTTGGATTTGTACCTCTGTGGTACTATTTATGTAGCTCCATCTCAATTGTAAGCTCTGTAGTATCGGTAGTGTAGCTCCATTTACAGCAGCAATTGGGAAATTTAGTGAGGTGCAGTGGCCTACCAGCCCAGACATATGACCAGCCCAGGGGGAAATTGCCCCTCTGCCCCCCAGGCCAGCCCTCCCCTGATATTGGGTCATCATAAGGAAAACCCTGTCCCCCTTCTTCAAGGGGAAGCAGGGTTTTCCTTATACAGATAGAGACAAGATTGTCCATCTTTGCGATCCGTCCTGCCAAACGACCAGCTTTCACATCTGGGGGAACTCTTCATGACGTAGAGGAAAGGGGCAAACTGCATTAGCAAGGAGAATATGCAGGTAAATGGTTTTAAAGATATGCTATATATGATAAAAATTGTTGTTAAAAATATCTTGATTTATTATTTGACATTACTATCTCTTTAATAGGTTCCAAACTTTATATACAAAAATGTTTGATGTTGGAAAAAGTGAAATACTACTGTTTAGAGCACCCCCACATGTAAGTATACACTGTGTACACAATTATTAGGCAAGTGAGTATTTTGACCGCATAATTTTTATGCATATTATCCAACTCCAAGCTGTATAAACTTATAAGTTATTAGATTTAAGCAGTCGTCGTCTTCTTGCTGATAGATTTTATCCATTAATGGTGATTTTTGGATACCGAGGCTTGAGCCTCACTACTCCATCTTCTCGGGTTGGGTTTTAAGTCGCAGGTTTGGATTCTTCTTGGTCTGTGTTGACTTGTCACAGTTGGGTTGGTTTCACAGGGTCTTCGCTGTGATGGAGCACGGGTAGCGGTCGAAGGGGTTTGCAGTGGTGGCAGTGAGTTTTCTGATCAGAGGGTTCGGGTTCTGATACAGTCCTTGGCAGAAGTTCTTACTCAGCTTCGCTAGGTGTTCGTCCAACATCTCGATGTCCAGCTCCCTGTGAAGGTCAGCTATCCTTACGAATCTTGGAGCTCCAGACGATATCCGCAGGGGCTTGTTCTGGACTCTCTGAAGACTCTTCCGGTGTCGCTCATGGCAAGTGATCCATGCTGGGGAGGCATACGTCAGGGTAGGTCTGATGATTGCCTTGTAGACGTTGATCTTTGTCCGTAGTGGCATGGACTTGGTCTTCAGGAGTGGGTACAGTGCTGCGATCTTTCCTGTTGCCTTCTGCTGAGTATTCTCAATATGGCTTCCCCAGTTGAGCTTGCTGTCCAGGGTCACACCGAGGTAGCAGCTGCTGCTCTCCCACTTGATGGTCTCCCCATTGAGGCTGATGTGCCGGTGCTCCTTGATCTTCTTTCTGGTAAACAGCGTTGCAGTTGTCTTGCTGATGTTGAGTTCTATTCACCAGTCGCTGTACCAGGTTGAGATGGTATCTAATGATGCTTGCAGATTCTTCACCACTTCCTTTTCACTGAATGACTGGGAAATGATTGCGACATCGTCCGCATACAGTGCCAGGTCGGTCTTGTGCAGATCTGTCAGGATGTCACTGGTGAAGATGTTGAACAGAAAGGGTCCGAGGTTCGATCCCTGCGGCACGCCTGCTTGGATGGGATGTGATGAGGACATCTCAGACCGCATAGCGACATGGAAAGTGTGCTCTCCCAGGTAGCTTGCAATTGTCTTTACCAGGTAGTTTGGAAATCCCAGGCCAATCATCTCGCGCAGCAGTCCCTTGTGCCAGACTCTGTCGAATGCTTTGGCGACATCCAAGAAGACAATTCCCGTGGACTTCTTGATGTTGAACCCGTGATTTAAGCATATCAGGTGATGTGTATTTGTGTAATGAGAGAGGGTGTGGCCTAAGGAGATGAACACCCTATGTCAAGGTGTGCATAATTATTAGGCAGCTTCATTTCCTCAGGCAAAATGGGCAGAAAAAGAAATATAACGGACCTCGAAAAGTCAAAAATTGTAAAAAGTCTTTCAGAGGGATTCAGCACTCTTGCAATTGCTAAGATATTGGAACGTGATCATAGAACCATCAAAAGTTTTGCTGCAAATAGTTGACAGGTCGCAAGAAACGTGTTGAGAAAAAAAAGCCGCAAATTAACTGCCAGAGATTTGAGAAGAATCAAACATGAAGCTACCTGGAACCCATTATCCTCCAGTGCTGTCATATTCCAGAATTGCAAACTACCTGGAGTGTCCAGAAGTACTAGGTGTTCAGTGCTCAGAGACATGACCACGGTAAGGAAGGCTGAAACCCGACCACCACTGAACAAGACACATAAGACACATAACATTTAAGTGTCAAGACTGGGCCAAGAAATATCTGAAGACAGATTTTTCAAAGGTTTTATGGACTGATGAGATGAGCGTGACTCTTGACAGTCCAGATGGATGGGCCTGTGGCTGGATCAGTAATGGGCACAGAGCTCCACTTCATCTCAGATGCCAGCAAGGTGGAGGAGGGGTACTGGTATGGGCTGGTATTATCAATGATGAGCTAGTTGGGCCTTTTCAGGTTGAAGACGGACTCAAACTCAACTCCCAAACCTACTGCCAGATTTTAGAAGACGCTTTCTTCAAGAAGCTGTACAGGAAAAAGTCTGCATCTTTCAAGAAGACCATGATTTTTATGCAGGACAATGCTCTATCGCATGCATCAAAGTACTCCACTGCATGGCTAGTCAGTAAAGGCCTTAAAGATGATAAAATAAATGTCCCCCTTCCTCACATGATCTAAACCCTATTGAGAACTTGTGGGCCCTTCTTAAACAGCAGATTTACGCTGAAGGAAAACAGTAAACCTCTCTGAACAGTGTCTGGGAGGCTGTGGTTGCTTCTGCACAAAAAGTTGATTGTCAACAGATCAAAAAACTGACAGACTCCATGAATGGAAGGCTTATGACTGTTATTGAAAAGAAATGTGGCTATATTGGTCACTGATTTTTTTTTTGGAAATGTCACAAAAGTTTATTTGTAAATTTTGAGTTGTTTGTTTAGTATTCTTACTATTTAATAGATGAAAATAAACACATAAGATGGGAAAATTATCGTTTTTCATTTAGTTGCATAATAATTCTGCACACTAATAGTTGCCCAATAATTGTGCACACATAGATATTCTCCTAAGAAAGCCAAAACCTCACTTTTACTTTCTTAAATATTCAGGTTTAAGGTTTCTAAACGTTTTGGATTGATGGAGAGAACTGTAGTTGTTCAATAATAAAATGAATCCACAAAAATACAACTTGCCTTATAATTGTGCACACAGTGTATTTCTGTTTCTGTCTTCTTCCTCCTCCCTTTCCTTGAGGTGGTATTTAAACCAACGCAGTGGGAGCAGCTGTATGATAGAGATCATCTGTGTGGAGGAGTAGAAAATCTTCCATGTGTGTGATTTCACTGCCTGACATATACTTGTTATCTGGACTTTATTACCTTATGAAGCACCCTCTCTCTTTTTGCATTTGACCCCTTAATGACAGGGGTTGTTTTTTTTCCCATTATAGCAAATGACTTCCTGGACTTACCAGGTAAGTCGTCTGTCACTAAGGGGTTAAACAACTGGGATTTTTTATTTCTCCCCTATGATGCAGTTGGTTTTCTCCGGAATAACCCCTCTTTTCTTTTGAACATAGGACACTTTAACACCTTAGAAACCGATGATGAGCCAGGAGCATCGGAAACGGTGATGGTCCTGGCATGTCATGGAATTCTGGGATCTCAGTGCGGCTGCACTCTGCTCTGCTATCCCAGAATGCATTGCAGTAAAAAAAAAAGAAAAGAACAGTTGTAGTCCTCTAGAGCCTCCCACCCCGAGCCTGTGTGGTCCTTTAGGGGTTAAAAGGATAATAAACTTACTTTCTGACTTTCCATATCATGTACTATGGAAAGTCCAATTGTCTATACTTTTTGTTTATTTATTTTCTAGTTTATTAATTTATATAATCACCTATCTTTTTTAACTCTTTGAATGCCAGAAGGGTGTACAACTCATTGCTCTGCAATGTGCTGCATACCCCTGTAGTACTCAAAGGGTTAAACTTCTACATCTCAGACAGTGAGTTAACGGAATCTCTGATCTCTGATTCAAGCACTGTAAAATCAGGGATAGTGATGCAATGTAACCCTACCCCTGTAGCCTTGAATGATATGTATGCTGTAGTTAAAAAGAAGAGGCAAGTTTTTCTGCTGCAGGGACAGTGTTACATTGTATCATGATGTCTGATTTCAAAGTCACTGACAGATAACTCTTTAGAAACAGAGATCCAGGGAACTCACTGTCAGGAACATAGAAACGTAATAAAAATTATAGGCACTTGCAGAGTATAAGTAAGTTTACTGTCACTTTAAAGAGGAACTCTCACCTCTGTTAAAGTAGTTGTTATCTTAAAGGGATAGTAATACTTTATTATTACTATCCCTCATATTGTAGGTATTTGCAAAATAAGTTAATAGCCCCCATGTTCATCTCTCAAACCTTTATGGTTTGAGAGATAACCGAAGGCAAAGTTTCCCCCTTCCCCCTTCCCTGAAGTCAGTGTTGTGCTGACTGCAGGGGAAGTCTGTCATACGACAGGCTTGTGGGCAGTCTCTACTGTGCATGACTGCCCCGCGACCGGCTGGCACAGTATCTGCTGCGGCGTGGGCAGTCTCTACTGCGCACGGCTGCCCCGTGACCGTCTGGCAGTGGCATTGTGGCCTGTGTAACGGGTTCTTCAACTAATATATATATATATATATATATATATATATATATATATATATATAGGCTCCCCACAAACTTACACATATCACAATTACACTGTTAATAGCTGTTTTTTGAATCAGCTTTTCCCAAACATCTAACCATTACAGGGATGGACAACAGGAGGCCCTCCATCTTCTACAACAGACTACAACTGCTGGCAGTAAATGATAGGAGTACAGGCTTGCAGAAGGTTGGGTCTCACTTTGTTCATCATTGCTCCATACCTCCCAACATTTTTAATGGCTAAAGAGGGACACTTTTGTTTTAGAAGATGTTGCCAAGGGAGTGGCTTTCCTGGGAAGGTTACATTATTTCATGACCTATTCTCATCTCTTTGTGTAACTGTATCAATGATTTATAGCAGGAACAAATTTACACAGGCTAATTTATAAACTCATATAGGTTAGACAAATTAATGTGAGTTTTATTGCTGTGGAGCAATGTGATACACCTATATACATGCCACACAGTCTGATCTCCATCTTTAAAACAGAAGGACACCAGAGTGGGAAAGAGGAACACTCCATCCAGACTTGGGTACTCTAGAATGTGCACTGCTTGTACTCTATTTGTTTGTACTCTACTCACTACACATTAAGGAAAACACCTCTTTTTATAACAGGTATTAAGAATATGGGATATTCACCATCAAGTATGCATCCAACGTATAGCTGGGATCTTTCCAAAATCTCTTGAATTCCAGTTCACCCTTTATTTCTATGAACCTCACGGGCGTCTGTTTCTATCATTCAACAATCAGCTGAGACTTCTGGAAATGAAACAGGAGTCGGGTAAAAAAGTCACGAGCCATGACAAACCAGTCACGTGTGTGCTATACAACACTGCCTTCAAGCAGGTGAGCTCTTAACTCTGGGTTGCTGAGGAAACACAAACATGTTTGATTATTGGTTATTAGAGATTATATAAAGGGGCAATGGACAAAAGAAAATAGGAGCAATTCTGGAGCAAAACAGTTGTCATTCTGGGATCCTTCTTGCCCTATAGGGTTCACTAAGTTCTGGGGTGGGAGTATCCAAATCATGAGATTTGCATCATATAGGGTGTGCAGGATTGTTAGGCCTGAGATGTCCTTAAAATGGGCAGGGAGTGGGAGGAATAGGGCAGGAATTGACTGGAACTGGTAGTGAAGTGGGTGGAGTTACAAGGGAACTCACTCAACTCTGACAAACAGCCTCTGGCTCCAGAGATCCAGTCATTGAGTATAAATACTGAAGTCTTTGGGTCAGAACCAGAGAGTTCCTAGTTATGACAATTATACCATAAGGGATTAATAAAATATCCTATTTATTTAAATGGGACTTTTAACACCTCAAATGCTAGAGATGTAAAACCGCGATGCATGGAGACCACTCTAACGTTCAAGGTGTTAAAGGAACTCTGTCACCTAAAACCAACTTTAGTGATTATGAAAGTGCTTATCAAATTACTTTCAAGTTGTATTAGACATGTATTATTATTACGTTAAGGTAATTTGATGTATAGATTACGCTAATTAAGGCATGCTGTCTTAGACCTACTTTACCTTCTCCACCTACTGACACTGTTCAAAAATGCATTGCCCACTTCCGCTAGCACCGAAACGGTTAGGTGTCAGTGAGCGAGGGAGGGAATATTCGTTTAATACAGTAAGTGGCTGCATGGCATGCCATAATTAGCATAATCTATAAATACAAACAACTAATTTTTTTTTTTATAAAAATGTCTAATACAGCAGAAATGATTTTGAAATATATTCTTAATTAACCAATGTTGTTTTTTTTAGCTAATAGGGTTCCCTTAACCCCTTGTGTGACAGAGCAACGCGTTGCATACCCCTCTGGCACTCAGATGGTAAAAAGCCCCTTTTAGATCAGTGGGTTTGGGGAATTTCTCCCCTATAATGCCGTTGGTTTGCTCCATGATTGCACCTCTTTACTTTTGTGCAGAAGGCCTACAATGTGGTGCAGAAGCCTCGGTAGCAGTAGGGTGTACATATGTTGAAGTATGTTTAGAATGGTACAAAAGTCCAGGCTAGCAAGTGCATTAAGATATATAGGTAGGATTATCATCTTCATTCCTTTAAAAAAACGCTCTTCTCCTAATAATAACCCCTAACACCTTACTGTGGCCAGAAAATCCTAATGGCCGTTATGAATTTCGCTTTTGCTCCATGGTTCAAGAGATTACATCTTCAATCAGTCCTGCATGTCCTCATTGCTTGATATGACTCTTGCTGGCAGGAGTCCAGGGGCCTAATTCAGCAAGCTAAGCTGTGATTAGCATTATACTGAGGTTGCAACCTCAGTACAATGCTTACCAGAGCCTACTGCTAGGAGCCGTTCACAGCACACCGAAGGGAAGCGTGAACGTGCTCCTTGGGGCAGCTGGGAGGGAGGTGGGAGGACGTGAAGAAAAGCTTTGCCGGTCAGCATAATGCGTGTCGCTTATTCTTCTGCACTTGAAGAGGGAAGATCTTTATAAGCAGTTCGATTTAAAAAAAAAAAAAAAAACACAGCTTTCCTATAATAACTTTTATTAACAAAGCGGATGGTAACACTTTTTTATAAGGTGATACATCCCCTTTAAGAACCTTCCTCCAGCTCTGCCTGCCATACAATTCTATAACATGTTGAAGAAAACCACATAATGTACTTTAATTGGCCCCTTGGTGATTTAGAAGTATGTGAGTCTACATTTTATTTTAAGCAATGTCCTACAGCTTATAAGAGAGTGGCAGAATGCAGTGATTCCCTTATCCCAATAATTCTCAGCTCCTGTCCTCAGGGTACACCAACAGCTCACGTTTTCATATATCTCTAATTAAACACAGGTAGATCATTCAAAATGACTGAGCCACTGATTGCTAGCCGGTGATTAAGTGGGGATATCATGAAAACATGAACTGTTGGTGCATCTTCAAAACAATGCTTCAAAATGCAAAATGCTATGAAGACCTGCCTAAAATCCAGGGGGATGATGTTTAATATTAAGCATGAAAGTTATTTTTCTTTAGCCAAAAGAGTTTTACCTGAAACATTGTGAACTTTTGTTTTAGCAATTTAACCCCTTGGATGCTTTGCAATGCACCAAATACTTCCTAAAGGGATAGTAATACTAAAATGGAAAACTATGCTGTAGGGTTTATACCCCTGAGTAAAACAAGGGTACTCCTACTACTGAAAGGTGTTTTATTCTAAAGTTATTACAGCTCAAACCTGAATTTTTTATGTGCAGTATCACAGTGGGCAGAAATTGTACAGTGGCACTGTTGCTACACCACCTATGGAGATTTATGGTCAATTGACCAGAGCTGTCCATATGAAGGTGTAGCAACAGCGCCACTGTACAATTTCAGACCACTGTGATACTACACCTAAAAATTCTAGTTTGAGATGTAATAACTTTTTAATAGAACACCTTTCAGCAGTGGGAATACCCTTGTTTTACTCAGGGGGAATAACCCTTAAAACATATATTTTTTTTACATTTTAAGTATTACTATCCCTTTAAGCATCAAAGGGGTTAAATTGAACAAAATAACTTTCCTCCCACCTTACTAGATTACAGTTGTTGGATCCCTGGCGGATGTTACATTCAGTTTGATATGCCACTAAAGAAATGGCAACTTGGTCTGACCACTCCCTGGTCTACTTAGGCTTTAAATTGTTAGATTCCCCTCATCCCTCAGTTCTGTGGCCACCTCTTCCATGTCAGCTCCAATTGTCTGGGAAGCCCACAAGTGTGTCATCCAGGGCATTTTGATTATGGTGGGCTCCCATAAAAAGAAGGAGAATTGGGCATATATTGACTCTGCTTGACCCAATAAGGCACCTAGAACACATTCGTAAAACCACTCTTTCCCCAGTGGATTTAGACACACTGTGGACTTTTAGAGACGAGTTGGCTGCGCTTCTCCACCAAGATGTAGCTAAATATTTTCTTTGATTTAGATGCCGACATTCTTTTTGGAAACAAGTGTGGCAAGAATCTGGCTCATATGGTAAAGCTCCGCCAGCATTCTAGGGCAATACCCACATTAAAGACACCAGCGACCATATCCTGCAAACCTTTCCAGACATAGCCGAAGCATTTCGCCAAAATTATGAAGCACTCCATAACCTCAATCCCACAGTGAATGTTGCACAGCTGCAGCTCCCCACCCGGATCGCCTTGATTTTCTTCAGGGAGCTGGAGTCCATTCACGCTCTGACTCCACTAGGAAAGCTCTTGAAAGACATTTCCCGGAAGATGAGATGCTCAGGGGCCTTAGTTCTATGGCTCCTGGAAAAAGCCCTGGTCCAGATATCTTTTCAGTTGTGTACTATCGCACTTTCAAGTCTTCGCTTCTTCCTCAATTACATCATACTTATTATGCCATTTTCGAGGGTCAGTCACTCCCTGTTCAAACATTGACAGGCTCAAATTTCAGTCATTCCTAAGCCTAATAAAGACCCCTTCTGTGGTAGTAACTATCGGCCAATCTCGCTGCCCAACGTAGATCAGAAAATCTTTGCAAAGCTGTTGGCTACTAGACTTCACACCCACTTCCTAGTTTGATACATCCTGAAAAATGTGGTTTTGCACACAGGTATATTGTTGAACTGTCTGGCCTCTAAGAAGCGGATTTCAACAGTTTTTGACTCCACAGATGCTAAAAAGACTTTTGACCGTGTTGGTTGGTCCTGCATCCAGGGAGGCTTTGGTCAATATGGGCCTGGGGCCCCGAATATTAACCTCTATGCCGAACTCTTGGCAAGGAAATGTGTTAATGGGACCCTTTCAGACCTATTCTTAATTACAAATGGTACATATCAGGGGTGCCCGCTTTCCCCCTTGATTGTCATTCTGGTCCTGGAGCTGCTCTTCAACACCGTAGAGACACCTCTATATCTGGTTTGTCTACTAAAGGTGGTTCTACCAAACTGCCAGCTTTTGCTGATGATTTTTTTCTTGTCTACTCCACAGTCTTAAATTCCCACTTCGGTCTCCATATTGAATACTTACTGTTCTCTTTCTCAAAACTTATTGTTCTCTTTCTCAATCTAAAATAAACTACTCTAAATCAGAAATACTTAGTATCAACCTTCCTGACCCAGCTGTAAACCAATTGTGGAGTACTTACTCCTTCCATTGGGCTCCATGCTCAGTGTCTCTCAGCTGCTGCAAGGGCAAATAGGATACTAGACTGCATAGAAAGTGGTATATATATGCATGAGGGATTGGAGGATCTGAGTTGTAAAGAAAGACTAGCTAAAATGGGCTTGTTTACATTAGAGAAGTGATGTCTAAGGGGTGATTTGATTATGATTTTAAAATATATTCAAGGTCCATATAAAGAACTCAGCAAGGAACTATTCACTCAAAGAGCTGAGCAAGGAGCAAGAGGTCATCCATTAAGACTAGAGGAAAGGCGTGTTCAACTAAAATAAAGGCAGGGTTTTTTAGAATAAGGACAGCAAAGTTATAGAATTCTTTGCCTCAGGATTATGTGCTTGCAGATTCTGCAATTTCTTTAAAAAGTAATGGACATCTATCTAGAATAGAACAATATTAAGAATTATGTAAATTTGCTTCAAAACAGCTAGGATGTTGATCCAGGGAAATATCCGATTGTCATTTTGAGCCAGGAAGGAATTTTTTTACCAACATTTTTTTTACCTACCTCTGGATCAACAGGGGGTGATGTGGCATGGGCTGAACTTGATGGGCACATGTCTTTTTTTAGCCTCATTAACTATGTTACTATGTTACAACACCTCCAGCAACAGAATCACTGGGAGAATCCAGTAAGAGTACATGTAAAGAAACTGGCAATTTGAACAGTTTTATCTCTCAGTTCAGTTGAAATGGCCAATGTGAACATAGCCTTGATCCTTTAACCGTTTCAGTGCCAGTAGGGTGTGCAAAACATTGCAAAGCAAAGAGTTGCACACCCCTCTGGCATTCAAAGGCTTAAGGACTAAAGGTTGTGCAACACATTGTGAAACATGTATTTTTTTTACTGCTGTCTCTGAGAGGTATTGGGGGTAAAATGACAACATGAAAATGCACCTAAAATGAAAGCCTGTGTTGTCTAATTTGCAAAAATAGACATTTTGGGTGAAAATTTTAAAGTAGAGCACTGGTACACAGCCCCAAATGAGACATGGCACCAGTTAAGCAAGCTGTGAAATTATCATGTATGAAAACTGAAATGCGCATGTTCCAGTTTGGTCCTCGTAGCTCCCGCAAACCCTGGGAAACCTATGCATCTGGGGTATTCCCATACTCAGAAGAAGTAGCTGAACACTAATCAATGCATTTTTTTTATATATCTGCAAGTATTCTGTGCTTGAAATCCACAGCAACATTGAAATATATGTGAAAAACGCTGCATTTTTTTCTTACTGCAGGTTTTGAGAAGGATTGGTGGTAAAATGACAGCAATAAAAAATGTGAAAATGCACTTACATGAAAGCCTGTTTTGTCTATTTTTCAAAAAATATACATTTTTAGGGGGACATTTTAAAATGGGGCACTGGTACACAGCCCCAAATGAGACATGGCACCAGTTTAGCAAGCTGTGAAAATTCCATATGTGAAAATGGAAACACGAATGTTCCAATTTGGGCCCCGTAGCTCCCCCAAACCCTGAATAAACTATGCATCTGGGGTTCTGCCATAGTTAGAAGAAGTAGTTGAACACTAATAAATGCATTTCTTTTTTTAGATCTGCAATTATCTTGTGCTTAAAATCCACAACAATATTGCAATGTAAGTATGAAAACTGCAAAAGAAAAAATATTACCACAGTTTTGGTACAGATTTCTGGAAAAAAAAGCTGCATTAAAAATCCAAAATTCCACTGATGAATGCCCTTTGTTATCTACTTTTCCGAAACATATACATTTGTGGGGCATTTTTGGGTGATGACTCTGTCAACTAAGCTATAATCCTCATTTGCCAAATATTGAAAAAGTACAACTTGGAAATAATGTTGTTCATCTTTTAATATTTACCCTGTACATGTGAAAAAGGGATTACAATACTAGGCATATGTGGTACTCCCATATTCAGGAGAAGCAAATGAATATATTTGTGGTATTTTTTTTCAAATGGACTAATAGTGTACAAATCCTGACAAGAAAACATATACAAAATGTTTTTTTTTTTTCCTCTTTTTATATTTTAATCAAATTACAAGATGGGGTATCCATATAAATGTGGTGTCAAAAGAAAGCCCTGCTTGTGCTTAAAAAAACGGTATATAATTTGTGTTGGTGTACCAAAGGAACTGCAGGTAAAATATGTTTGAACAAAGACATACTCCAAATTGCTGGTCCTTAAGTGCAAACCACCCTTGATTCGCCTGGAACCTAGGGGGTTAAAGTGTTAAAAGGATTGACTTGACCAGCTATACCTTATGTCGTCTGCCTTTTCCTACAATACATTTGTCTACTTTCGGACAACTCCAGATAGGACTGTGAATTTTTGCTCTTTTAGAGCAAGCTGCAGTGCACATTGCACATCTTTCTATTTCCAACTGTGTATTCATTCTCACATCTGCAACTGCCAGACTTCCATATAATAAAGGAGAAGTTACCCAAAATTCCAAATGTGCTCAGACCTTTTCATCATGCTTTAAAAAATACAGGTGTCTAAAATGAAATACAAAGTGATCAATCAATAAACTTTAGCTTATTCCACGTGTCACTGCCATTGGATCACTCTTGTTCACAGTCTGCCTAACCTTTTCTATGTAATAGTTCAGTAAATCTTCAGTGAACTGATTTCTTCTAAAAGGTAAAGATTAATGGTTAACTTCTTTACTGTGCTACATGACAGCTGTTGATGAAGAAGGTCAGGAAAAAGGTCAGTTTGTTAGGTCATAGCCTATGTTTGGTGTACAAATGTCCCTCTAGAGAAACATTTATCTTGGCAACCTGGGACAACATTTATGAATACAATTAGTATCAGAATACTAAAAACAATGCTTAGTATATGCACAAGGTAATGCTGGGGAATTGTTACTGTAAACTGTATATGGGAAGATACCTAGGTGGCACTGACTCTCAACTTTTTTTTTACTTGTTTTATTAATCTTTTCAGCTCTATTTTACCCCAGTGCATTTGTTTCATTAAAACCAATGACCTTTATTATATTTAAATTAAAATAAATATGTAAGTGTATATCCCCCACAGTGGTAGTGTTGTCAAAATTGGTGACTGTTAAAATTGAGCAATCCTGCTCAACAGTACTTCTTTGTAATTGGGTTCACGTTAGGTGATGATAGTTAAATAGTCTTACAAAGCAGTAAACCTGATCCCATATAAAGCTATCAGGTGTCTCACCATGACTGTTTACTGTGGGAAAATTGTCACATATTTGTTAAAAGAATAAAGGTAGGCGATTTTCACTGTTTTAATGAAACAAATACACTAGGGTAAAATAGTGCTGAACGGATCTCTGTGTATTCATAGCCCTCGATTAAAGGGCCATAGTCCAAACGTCACTACAGCTGTTTCTTTGTTCTTTTGATATATAATAAAAGATCTGTAGCTCCACTGACTACTCATATACACATTTTTTGCTGTTCTCAATAATGGTTAGCCAAGTCGGCTCTGCCCCTGTTGTGCTGTGGCCACCCTGCAGAATGCTGAGGGGGTCCCTGCTCCTGAATAAATGGAGCCAGAGTGGGCTTGAGCCCTCATTTCATTGGCAGTTCTCCAGACTCTAGACAGTTTTCCCTCTAGAGCAGTGTTTCTCAGCTCCTGTCCTCAGGACCCACTAACAGGCCAGGACTTAGGGATTTCTCAGCTAGAGCACAGGTGTGGTGATCAGAGGCTCATTCACATTGATTAACTCACCTGTGCTCTAACCAGGAAATCATCAAATCCTGGTCTGTTAGTGTATCCTGAGGACAGGAGTTGAGAAACACTGCTCTAGAGTATATTGATTCAGGGATCCCTTGCTTCCTTTAAAAAGAGGACCCACTCCATTGCATAGACCAAATTTGTCTTGGGAATGATTCCTCTCTAAAGGAGGTCAAGACAGGGGGTCATGATGTGAATGATTTGTTCTTTACCCCTGGGGACTTCCTGGAGGAATACCCTAAGGGTCCTATGGAAGATCTGATTTGGGTTGTATTAGATACCCTTCAGACCTCTGAGGGTACCTCGAGGGTATCCACTCAGAATATCTTTAAGAGATGGAAGAGGGCTTCTGTTCACTTTCCTTCTTATGATTCACTAGACTGTATTGTCTTGGAGGAATGACAATTCCCTAATAGGAAGGCCCAGAAAGTTTGGCATTCTTTACCCCTTTATCGAAGCTTTTGCCATGACGTTAGTCAATATAGCAGCATATAAGGACCAGGCAGATAAATGCGTGGATCCTCTCTTAAAAATGAACTTTCTGGTTGCAGAAGTTCTTTTGGTTCCCTACTCTGCTACTCCCATTTGGCCAAGACTTCCCTTGTCTCGAAGGACCAATCCATTTTCCCTACAAATCAATTGGCCTGCACAACTGAGAACAGCTCCCTTCTAATAACACTCCCTCAGCATGACACATTAGGAGTGAGGCTGCTTCAAGTGATAGGGGGAATGCCTGCAGCAGTTCCAAGATACGTAGGTTGTCTCGATGGCTGTTCCATGGGCAATTTCAGAGGGTTAGCAGATGACTTCAATGAACCCCCTTTCCATGCGGTTCTTTATATCAAGGGTTCTGGGAAGCAGTCCAAACCTTGGTGAACATAGTGGTTCCAGGTCCACATCAGCAGAGGATTCTGAGGTTTTACTCTAACCCCTTTATAGTCCCCAAGAAGGACAGGAACTGTTGTTTGGTGCTAGACCTAAAACATCTCATTAATTTTGTAGAGGTTCAAGATGGAATCCCTGCATTAGGTAATTTCCGCCATGTGTCCAGGGGAGTTCTTGTATTCTGTGGACATAAAGGATGAATATCTTTATGTTCCCATTCATGCAAAACTTTGGAGATTCTTTCATTTTGTGAAGAATTTACAGTTCTACTTTATAGTTTGGTGTCTGTACAAAAAATGTTCACCAAACTTATATCGACCTTGGCCAGCCGTATATAGGCACAGGGGACTGACAATTTTCTGCTGAAGATCTCTTTTGCAAACTTACTTCATCTGCGTCTTTAGACATATATGTCTAATCTTGAGATCCACAGGTGGGAGCTTAACCTCAAGAAGTCAATTCTGGCCTAACACTGTACTCCATATTCTAGATGAGACCTTACCAAGGATTGATATAGAAGTGGAATGATATTTGCAGGATAGTACCCTATTTGCTCTTGCAGCATCTGAATGACACTGCACACTGCTGTGAAGTCTATCATCTATCAGTACTCCTAAATCTTTCTCTAGTGAGGAAGAAGTTGTTTCCCATTTAGTGTATATGTAGCATGGATGTTCCTAAAGCCCACTTGCATAACCTTACATTTATTTAAATTAAATTACAATCTCCAGGAAAGAATCTTCATTCCAGAGGACAAGGTCTAGACTTTGTTCATGTGTGGTTCCCAGGCCCTCACACATCTATCGGCACTGTGATGGACTTCATGGAGGGTTTGGGAGAAATAGTCTCGGCGCCCAAGGTATTGCCTTATGCTCAGTCTCACATGAGTGCCCTTCAGCTGGATATTCTGAGGAAGTGGTCCAGGCAACAATGTCATTTGACCCATGTAATGTCTCTATATCTCTGTTCCTACAGATGAGTTGTATCTGTTGTGATAAGCCTCATATCTATACAACCAAGGTAACAAAATCCAAAAACAATTAACACTTAGAGTGCCAGTGGGGTTTGCAGTGCATTACAGAGTGTTGCATACCCTTCTGAGACTCAAAGGATTAATCCCCCTAAACTAATATTATCCCATGGCCCATTCCCCACAACATTTACATTGAGGTCCGAGGTCCAGTGTAGTATTCTACACCTTGCAAAACAAAGGACAAAAATAGGAGGCGCCAAATAGTGCCCTATCAAAACTGGTATAGTCTCAATAGGTAAAAGATAATAATGCACTCACATGTATAAATGGCTATGTAAACAGTACACAGCAATATTGCATACAGGGAATTCTTACCGTCCCTGTTCGGTATCACCAAGATCTCTCCAGAATTGCAGATAATTCCAACGTGATGAAAACGACTCCACCGTATTGGAGATGTAGGGATATAAGTCCTTCTTCAAAAACCACAATAAAAGCAAAAAATAAATAATAAAAAAATAATAAAAAAACTAAAGATAAAAATATGTGTGCATTATTATCTTTTACCTATTGAGACTATACCAGTTTTGATAGGGCACTATTTGGCGCCTCCTATTTTTGTCCTTTGTTTTGCATGTCTGGCCCTTCGTGAGTGGAGGATTGTCTGGGGAGCAGCCGAAAACTGTGCCTTTCAGCTGTGTGAGGGACAGCTTTATCAATCCCTAGGCTCATTTGCTGGTTTGCACATAAGTGTTTCCCAGCATCATCGTATGTGAGTATCACTTTAAAGGTGGTGGTGAGGTGAAATCTATCGCTTGTAGACGATATCACACGAGGAAGCGCCTCTTTGTTCCTTTTTTCTTTCCTATTCTACACCTTGGTCTTCCTGTGTAATTCTTCTTTAAGTTTCTTCTCTATGCTTGTTTCTATTTCTTCTTTCACATTCTGTAAAGTTTCTTCCTTCTCTGTAAAACAACAGATAAATGAAATTCAATGCCCGTAAATGCCCGTAAATTTTCTCCGCCACTGGCAGAAAAAAAAATCCCCATTTGTGTACCTTTTGAGCCATTGCCCAAACCAAACTGAGGGAAATTTGAACAGAGACTGGCTTTTATATGGCCAGTTTCTGTTCAGAATTTTTCCATTCTCCCATTGGCTTCCTGACCTCTCCAGCTAGAAGCTGATTGGCTGGGAGGTGCAGTTACTGCAGGACATGTTCCGTGCCCAACTTAACCCTACATCCCAGCCAGTGCGACTGAGGGAACAATTTTGAACAGAGACTGGCCATATAAAAGCCAGTTAATATTTCCCTCTGTTTGGCTCGGACAGCCTGAAAGGTACAAAAATAGGGATTTTTTTTCTGCCTGTGGTGGAGAAGGTTTGAATTTCATTTATCATTCTTGTTTAACTGAGACAGAAGAAACTTTAAAGAAGAAAAAAGAAACTTAAAGACAAATTAAAGTGGCAGACCAGGGTGCAGAAAACCACATTGGACCTCAGACTTACAGCTATGGGGTATGGGTCATGGGATCGTGTTAGTGCTAGTATTTTTTAACTTTATTGTTAATGTTAGGTGTAGTGCAGGGCCCAAGGGTTATTGTTAGGGTTATTGTGTGGACGGGTGACTTTTGTCAGCTCACACTCGATGTTTGACACTGTGTCAAACATCAAGAATTAGCTAGTTTCCTTTGATGTTCCCATTATTCACTCTATTTAGCTTACATTGTGGGAACGTTGGGTCGCAAGTCATGTTCTGGCGAGTGACAACCAACGCTCATTGTAGTTCATGCTGGTAGGTCAATTGAATTCCTACAGTACAACTATGTGTGTACCAGCCAGAACTCATTTTGGCCATACCATATGTTTTTACCTGTTCAAATTGAATTGAACCCTAAATATCTTTAAAACTAACCATTTGTTAGCATACAGATTAGTTTATGATATAGGCAACTTTTAATTTAGATGAAAAAAATTATAATTTTTTTGTTTATGCATGTGTATATATATTCATTTATTTATGGCTCAGTTGGTTAAGGCACCAGCTGTAGAATCTGTTCAAACTGCAAGGTCACAAGTTCTAGTCCCAGCAGGGTCACACCTCAGCCTTTCATCCTTCCGAGGTAGATAAAACTAGTACCATTAAATTGGGTAATAATATCTATACCCCCAGGACATACTTGAAAATGAGGAGTATCCTTCCTAGTAAAATAATTTGATATTATTATATATATATACATAATCACTGTACAGTCTTAAATAATTGTTATAGAGAGTAGGGAACATGTTGAAATTGTGAGTTCTTTTACTTCATTTTACCTCCCACGTCTTGGGAAAGTTTACTGTAATTTAACAAGACTGTTGTACAGTGCTCGCTCAGCAGTTGTCTGTTGTTAGTGGAGTAAAACCTCTGTGTTTTCCAGGTAATCAGCTCTGATACAGGATCAACGATTACTTTCTGGATGATAGACACAGGGCAGAAAATCAAACAGTTTTCAGGCTGTCATGGCAATGCAGAAATTAGCACAATGGCACTAGATGCTAGTGAAACAAGACTGCTGACTGGGAGCACAGATGGAATTGTTAAGGTGAGAAAAACAAGTTCTGAAATCTTTCCACCTTGCTGAGCACCTTGGTATATAGTGGTGTCTCCGCTGTTTTCCAATGCGTTGGGCCTCTATCACTCAAGGGGCTCACCTATCAAACTTGCTTGTCCAAAAAGAAAAAAATACCTAATGAATTATAATAAAAAAGTAAAGTAATTAAAACAGCAGTTACAGGGCTTTTCCTACATAGTAAATAAGACCTTTCTGAGTCTATATTTATAGAATCTAATCCACTAATGAAAAGTGGATCAGCTCTGAAGCAAACCTACTGCACCATAGGGGTAAATAAAATGGCCATTTGATTTAAATGGGGGCATTTAACTTCTTGAATGCTAGATACTTTACAATGCATTGGAGACCTTTCTAGCATTCAAGGGGTTAAAAGCCCCATTGAAATCCATCAGGTTGCGGGGATTTTTAGCTTTCTCCTATGATGCAGTTGGTTTCCTCCAGAACCGCTCCTCTTTTCTTTAGTTGACAAGGGCCATAGCATGTTAAAGGTGCAATAAACATTTTAATGAAAAAAATAACTGGTATAAGTTTTTTTCCTGTTTAATAAAACAGTGGAACTATCACTGATGGGAGATTTTTTTTTTTAATCAAAACTTACACTTAAAACTTTAATAAGAAATGTACATTTTCTATTGTGGCCACCAGGTGGTGCTGTTCTGATCACTTACTACAGAAATTCATAGGCAGTGACTCAAGCTCTCCCACAGAGTGCTATATCACAAAGAAAATTGCCTTTTGTACACTAGTTGGAACTGCTGTTTACAATTTGAGTTGTAGTACAGTTTGAATGCAGCAAAAGCCCTGTATAACAATGGTTCCCAACCCAAACTTCAGGTACCTATAAAAGGCTATGTGTTTACGATTTTCCTGCTTGTCCACATGTTAGATAATTGAATGATTTCACAAACAAGGATATCCTTAAAGGGATAGTAATGTTTCATAATAAAAGCAGCTCCAATTAATCTTCATAGTATTTGGGCCATGGGGAGTGTTATTTCAATAATGTCAGAGTTGTAGTTCAAGAGTAATTGAATGATAAATTATCCCCCTTCCACCCCTTTTACCGATGTAACACTGCTCACATCAGAGCAACAGGGTGGTGTCCATGTGGACTGCAGAGAGGGACAATCTTCAATTAACATAAGGGAAAACCCTGAAAAACCTGTCAATGGGGACAGGGATTTCATTGTTCTCACAGTAAGAATATTGTCTCTTGCTGTGAGCCGTCTGGTCTGTGGACCAGATTCCACATGTGAGGGGAGGTGGCTTAAACTAGGTAAAGGGGGCGGGAGGGGGATACTTTATCATTCAATTACTCTTGAACTACAACTCTGACAGTATTGAAATAATACTCTCTATGGCTCAAATACTATGAAGACTAATTGGAGCTGCAGTTTTTGTGAAATATTACTATCCCTTTAAGATATTTGCCTGCCATTGCCTGTTAGGGATGGGATCCACTGCCCTAGGCTACAGCATTTATTTTATTTTCATAAGGTTACTGCTCTTTTAACATAATATCTGTGTTTTTGAACTTTCTTTTGAGTATACATGACCATCATTGCACAAATGTGCCTCTGCCAGATTGGTAATAGAACTGTTCAGTATTTTGCATCTATTCATCCACTATTCATGTCTCATTGACAAGGTGGTGAGGTATTTTGTGATACATAATAGACAACAGCAGTACTCCACCAGGACTACTTTAGAACAAGAACTCATTATCCAACTTCATTCTTGTCTGAGAATTATTTATTTATGAGTGATAGATGAAATAATTATGTTACATTAAAAACTCATCATTTTGCATTTTCTCCCAAGCTGTTGGTGAGATTCTTTTTTTTTTTTTTCTATAAAAAATAACCCTTAATTTATGTATGATATTCATATACATATTAAGGAAGTATTAAAAGGAAACTTTACCCTAGGAATTAGTGTCTCTTAATTGATTTAACAGATGGTATTAACTATGTAGCGGTCAGTTAAATTCATATACTTTATGTGTTTGGTGTCTGTTGTATACTACATCCAGTTAGATTCATTTTACCATCTGATAAAGACAAGTGACCCATACAAATCATTCAGGACTATTGAAACCCATTGTTAGTTATTGTTAGTTATGAGAAGGTCTGAACTAAAGTCAGACTTCAACAGAGATCATTAGATATGTACAGTAAACGTTAGCTCCAATGCAGAAAATATATAAATAGATATCTCTATCTTCTATATGAAGGACACCTATCTAAATTTGTTCTTTTGTTAAAGGGAAGCTAGACCCTAAGAATAAGTGACACTTTATTTGTTTATCAAAAGGATTTACCTAGGCAGGTATCCTTCACACTGTATTTACTGTTCTTACTTGCATTGATCTGTTATGCTAAATGAAGGACTTCTACCTTTATAAGTTCTTTTGTTAAAGGGATACATAAAGGACACCTTCCTAAGTTATTTTGTACTAGTGTAAAAGCCTGTGTACACGGGCCAAGGTCTGGGTGATGTTAAGAGGCTGGTCCTGCTCTGCATCCTACCACCAACGCAGTCATGCACTGTAGAGACTGCCCGAAAGCACAGAATGCTCCCAGCACAGAACTCCCAGCATTCTGTACATTCCGGCAGTCTCTACTGCACATGACAGCTTCTGACAAACATCCTAGTGAATTATTATATAGGATAAGGGGAACTATACCCTAAGAAGACTAAGTGGTACTTAACCCTTTCACTGCCAGAGGGGTACGCAATGTATTGCAAAGGGTTAATTTTTTGTTGTTGTTTAGAATTACCTAGTCTATACCTTACCTTATTAAGCAGTTAGACGTGTAAAATTTCTATTTCATTGCATTTTTGTTTATACTTGCCCTTTTTTACTTGTAGTCTTCAGGTAAATACGTTTTTCCCTTTTTTTCACCCCCCCCCCCCCCATCTGTCAGAAACCATTCAACTAATCAGTTTACACTGTGGCAAATGTGCCTGCTTTGTGCCTCTTGATGGCAGCATAGAGCTGTTTCATAGGGTCCAATGCAGAAAGCTAAAGATGAGCAATTGCAGAACACACCAACTACACCTTTGGGAACAAATAGAATGTACCCTAATTCTCATTGATTTAATTAGGATTTTTAACCCTTTGGATGCTAGAGATGTTTCCAACACATAAAGATGGAGACCTCTAGCATTCAAAGGGTTACACCATTTAAACTAATGCTAGCTTTCATTCTCCATGAAGTGCAGTTGGTTTGACACATGATTGCTTATCTTTAGCATCATGAATATGCCCCATAGTTCAGTATTTACAAAGCAAATGCCCATTGGTTGCAACAGTAATACTATGGAAGGGATTTAAAGGGACAGTTACCCCCCATTTTGACTTCACATTTTGTGCATGTGCAGAATATGTAAAGTAAAATTGCATATGTTTTATGATTCTATTATGATTATTATTATTACTTATCATCACTTTTTATTGCACTTTCAAATAGGTTTTCAGGGCTGCTCCCTCTATATCTGTTATTATTATAATTGTTATTACTTGGCCTCACCTTTTTTGCACTTTCTAATAGGACTGCTCCTTCTATGATTCTCAGCACTACTCCTTGTGACACCATGTTTTCAGTATATCCCTGACTGTTCACAGGTGGGAATTTGTGTCTCAGTCAGTTTGAATGGTCCACCTGTGCTTAATCCTTTGCGTTCCAGAGGGGTGTGCAGTGCGTTGCTGCGTAATGCGTTGCGTACTCCTCTGGCACTCAAAGGGTGAATTAGTGATATCCTTACCGCCTGACCATTTGGTTTGTCCCAGGACCTTGAACTGAGAATCACTGCTCCAGATGTGTCTGAAGGGTGAAGCCTCACTCAGAAAAGCAAGGACAGTGAAACAATGCTCCACTCTCTCTGATTAGGAGAATGTTTGAGGCTGAAACCTTAGGAGTCCTCTCCCAACAACAAAATTGTAATCATAGGGTTAAAAAGGAAGAGAACTAACGTATCTTGGATAGGAGCAGTTCTGGGGAGAATGGGGAGCCTGATGTATTAGATGAGAAAGGGAACACAGCCCCGCCATGACAAGCTTGTGTAAACTGTAACCGCAAACAGAAAGGTTCATTGGAAAGGAGATCGTAGTGAAGTATGTTTATTACAATGTCACACACAAGCAATGCTCAAAGCACTTAGTAAATGTAAATTGCATGCAGGCACATTAAGTAAAAGCTTCTGACTCTCTGTCCTAGTTGAAACACTAAGGCCTGGATTCATCAAGGTGAGAATGGATTAATACGTAGGAAAATCAGAGGATTTCCTTGCATATTAACCATTCGCCAATTCAGCAACTTTCGATTTGTATCTGGCCATCGCTTATTCTTCAATAAGCGATGTCCAGATAGATCTGCAGATGTGATCAGCTAGCTTCAAGCTGGTGAATGCCATGTGAATGCATGGGGTGAACACATGCATACACATTTTCGCGTATGCGTATACATGTGTTTTTCCCATGACTGACCAATTTTAAGCAAGTTTCCTTGCTTCGCATACGGGAAGCAGGGAAACACACAAAATCAGTGATGAATACCAGAAGGTATCCATCAATGATCGTGGCGAAGAGCAGTGTATTTGATACGCTGCTCTTCCCGCAGTTTGATGAATCCGGGCCTAAGTGGGAAACTGTTTCTTTGGTCCTGAGAGATTCTCTGTCCTCCATTACCCAGCAGATGTGCACTGATAACAGAAACCACTGGCAAATAGCCACATGTGCTGTCGCTGTGGGAAAGAGATTTCCCAGGTTTAGCAGTCTGTCACTAGTTGTCTAAAAACCAGCATTCTGCAGCCAGTACTGGGATGCACTCCAGTAATAGCATGTAGTGAGACTGTAACCCCAACACCACCACCACCTCCATTTGTGTATACTTCATGTGTACAAGCATGCAGATGATGGGGATCTGGAAACTGTAGTCCAGCTGTCTGCTTTGTATGCTGTAGAGACCTGCACCCAGACTTTAGGTGAGTCCTCTAATGCTGTGTAAATGTGGATCTTTATTAGTGCTCCTCTTTTATTTTATTTTATGATTACCATTCTGTTGGAGGGAGGTTCCTCCTTCTGCTACTATCCTAAGCAGGGATAGTGGAGTGTTGTCTCACTACCCATGCTTTTCTGACCAGAGATATCTAGGAGGAGTAGCCCTGAGGACCTATGTAAAAAAATAGGTGAAGATCCAAAAAAATATAGGCAATCTCATTTTACATATTATGCACTTGTATAGTATAAGTCAAAAGTATGTAAGTCTTTAGGCTAAATTTTCACTATTTTTGTTTGATGCTCTGAAATCATATATAAAAGAGTAAAATCGTGTATGTGATTTGCATGAGATTATTATGCATTTTTCAATGCACGGTGAAATGCACGATGCTCTACTTTTCCAACCATAATAATGTGAACATCACCTCTTCTACATTGAATGGGTGCAATATAATTTAAAGGGATAGTAATGTTTCTAAATAAAAGCAGCTCCAATTAATCTTCATAGTATTTGGGCCATGGGGAGTGTTATTTCAATACTGTCAGAGTTGTAGTACAAGAGTAATTGAATGATAAAGTATCCTCCCTCCCCTTTTACCTAGTATAAGCCGCCTCCCCTCAGAAGTGGAATCTGGTCTTAAGACCAGACATATTACAGCAAGGGACAATCTTCTTACTGTAAGAACAATGAAAACCCTGCCCCCCTTGACAGGTTTATCAGGTTTTTCCCTTATGCTAATTGAAGATTGTTCCTCTCTGTGATCCATCTGGACACCACCTTGCTGCTCTGAGGTGAGCAGTGTTACATCAGTAAAAGGGGTGGGAGGGGGATACTTTATATCATTTATATTATTACTTTTGAACTACAACTCTGACAGTATTAAAATTACACTCTCCATGGCTCAAATACTATGGAGGTTAATTGGAGTTGGTTTTATTGTGAAACAATATTATCCCTTTAAAGCAATGCAAATCACATGAAGTTGTGGTAACACATTACTGGGCCGAAAGTTGCAGCAAGACGAGTTACTTTGTGACAAGCACTGCATTTTTCATTAGTTGAAAGTCCCATGCATCACAATGATAACAGTTTCATGCATTTTTGTAATGTGTTCAAATCATTCAGATTCAGACGTCAATGATAATGATGTCTTATTTTTACTTTCTGTAAGTATATAATCTTTCAGTCAAATTGCCTATATTTTTTCATATTCACCTATTTTTAAACTTTTATGTCGCTGACAGTAAACTTCCTGCATGTTTATTTCCAGAGAGTTTTCTGGTTAGTAGACCATCAAAGCAGGATGCAATACAATTGAACACTACACCTACAGCACACTGTGTTATGTAGCCTATCTTGGTTACATTGTATCTTTTACAAAAAAGAATCGGTAAAAATGGAAAAAAAAACTAATAAAAAGTATAGGAAATGTGGCTCTCCCTTTAGAGGGGAAGTTTACCTATCAGCATAAGGCTCGCTAAACATGTTTAAGAGAAGATCTTCCCTAGATAGGATTTCTTCATACAAATGCCAGGAATACCTATTAATATTTTTTCTTCTTAGTTCTGGCATTTTCTATCTTAGACCTGTATTTCATTAACACCTCCTCACAAGAAACAAGAAACTCTATCAGCCTGAATGAGATTAACCATATAAAGAAAACCCCATCAGTAGCTCTTTAGGATAATGTAAACCTCAATCTAGCAAAAATGTCAGTGTCTAGCTAAAACTCTATATAGTTATGCTTGAACGCTCTATGATTATCAAGTATTTAGGCAAAGCCTTTTGTTAAACATTTAAACCATTTATTATAAGGGTACCCTTCACTTCTAAATAGGTAATACTTTGCTAGACATTTTAATACATACTTATTGCCCCTGAAAAAGACTTTGCTTAAACATTTTCTTACAAAAACAAATTGTTAGCAATATAAAAACAATTAATCTCTGTATATAATTAAACAAGCTCTCCTACTGAACCTGAAATAGGGACATCTGGTAAGATTCCCATGTTAGTTACTTATAAACTGACACAAAGTATGTTTACACCATCTAATAGCCTGTAAACTCTATAGACTCAGGTAGACTGTGGCTGGGAAATAACTTGTATATTATGTGCAAATAATCCACATACTAATCTTCTGTCATCAGCTACCTGTATTTGGTAGATTACACAACTGTTTTAGCACAAGAATAAAAAGTACTTATTCTTCATTCATTTTCTGCAGAGAATCAATAGACAGTCACCAACTTCCTTTATGATTCAGTTATTAGAAAGTATCTCCTTTGTTCATTGTTGGTTAAACACCATTCCACTAGGCGCTGTGGGTCCCGATTGTATCGTCTTCCACAAATAATCTTCACTTGCTGCTTATTGTTTTATGTTGCTCCCTGCACCATTGTATGTACAACAGGGAGCAAAAGAGACAACACAAAGGTCATCAATTGTGAAGTATGTTATAAAACCATGTATTCATCTTTTGAGGACCAGAGGAGTGTGCAACACATTGCTTCACAATGCATTGTATACCCCCTCTTGTTCTCAAGGGGGGGGGGGTTAAAAAAAGGTAATACACTCACAAACATTTGAATTGTATAGGCCTCTCACAGTTTAAATCTACACAAGTATGTCTTTGTCATGTGAAGTATACCTAAGGCACCACATTTTCCATGCAGACTCAGTCTTGCTCCCCTACCCAACAAGTATCATCTGAGTTTTACACAATGGACTCTGAAAACCAGACACCTTGGTGAATCCATCTGAGATAAAGACTTACCTGTGCTATTTGAAACAAAATTCTCCAGAGATGGTACAGGGCCATAGACAGAGTGGAAACATGTCAAGTGTAGGTATCAGAGGTTATTTGTTAAAAGGGGAGGGATGAGATTAAAGGGAACTGGAGGTAAAAGGAAGTTCCTCTCAGAGTTTGCTCTATAACGAGCAGCATATCTCTTTGTGAGAGATCTGAGAGATATGGCTGATTTAGCAGCACTAGTGGATACTATCAGAATGCCAGCCTTATTTATGGCAGGTTATCCTGGTAGCACAATGACCAGCAGTTTCTTCAGCATATGGTAATGCACCCCTTAATGTTTTGGGATCACATGGACATTGGATTGGGATTGTCAATCATTATTCATCTAGAAACATTTCAAGGCAATCTGGCACCTTTCCAGGTCAACAGCAGAGGCTGAGACTTACCAGTCATGCCACTACTGGCTGATGCTTTCAGTACAACAAGTTTCTGCAAATGTGGGAAGAGCTGCAGTTATAGGCATGAGTGCTCAGGCTGTAGGGATGCAAACCTCTTCCCAACATGCTTCAAGAAGGGAAAAAACAGTGATTGGTCATATGTCAGGGCAGGTAAGGGGATCAATGCCAGTGTGCATAAGCAAATGCAGCAGTGGCTCGCATACTGGAGGAGGGCTTTACTTTTAGAATTATATTTCAAGACAAAGAAATGAAGCACTTTTACAGCAATCTGAAATCAACAAGCGAATTCCCTCACATTGTGGAGGAAAAATTATTTATTTAGCAAATTCTTTAAAATAAAATAAATCGCTCTTAAAACTATGTGATACAAACTTTCGCCAACCTACGTGTGCCTCAGTATTCAGTGTGACGGTTTACATCCACACTGATAGGCAATATAAACATACTCCGATATGACCAGGACAGCAGAAAGGTCACAGTAAGGCACTCACTGGTGGGCAAGAGCAGTTTCACAATCTATAACCAATGCATTTCGTGTAACACTTCCTCTGGGACCGGGGTTCCCCTATTCTGATCACACCTCCAACAATTGGCACTAATGGATGGGGACATTTTATGTAGTCTAGGAGGGGTGCAATATCACCTGAACATAAATTTAGAATGAGATTCCATAGATCATTAAATCTCACACTTCCATATATTCTGCCAGTCTACAAGGGAAAGAGAGGATCCCAGCGCTGATTCCCTCGCTAGTGCGTATGGTAGTTTGATTAGAGGTGATAGTTCCATCAAGATGCAATAAACCAAACCAAATATTGTGTATGATGAAGCGGGTGTAAAAGGAGCGTCTCAAATCTCATTGGGATTTGTGTCCAACAAATCCTGAGATCCTGTTGATCCAAAAAATGCTGAATGCAAAAAATTATCATATTTCAGTGGATGGTAGGCCAAGATGGTCGTACAGCGATTCATAGAGAAGAATTTTCTTGTTTGAGACAAAATTCGCAATTGACAGGTATTGCACTCTAGACCAAAGTGGGAATGAGCTCGTCAGAAGCTTATATAAAGTATTCTTAGTATAAAAGACAGGAGAAACCAGAGATGGGAGTGTGATAAAATCTCTTGATTTAGAGTAAATGTTCCAGGTAGCTAGAACTGCTCCTAAAACATGGTGAGTAATAAAGACAGAATGTCTGGATTTTACTGGCAGAAGCACTTCATTTCCAAGTGTCCATGATGTAGCAAATAAGGAATAGAGGACAAAAGGGTGGTGTGATAATATCTTTTGAAATCAGGGACACTAAGTCCTCCTGTCAGTTTGTGCCTGGAGAGATACAGTTGATGCGGGGGAGACACCTGTGTCAAACAAACCAGGAAACTTCTCTTTCAAGTTGCTCAAAAAGGATGCTGGGAGCTTAAGGGCTAAAGTTTGAAATAGATAGAGAAACTGGGGAGAACATTAATGTTTACTGCCATTATCCAGGAGGTGTATGGGGAATCCCATTTGGTAAAGTCTTGTCTCATGGCTTTTAGAAGGGGGGGAGGTTCAATGAGTTGCTACTCTAGATGGAAGTACCCAGCCAGATTTCTAGGTCATCCATTTAAAGGGATAAAGCCCTTGCAATGTACACCGAGCAGCCTGTGGAATGCCCAGGGGCAAGGCTTCAGACTTATCCGGATTAATTTTGAAGCCGAACAATTCTGAGAATATCATCAAGTGCTCCATCATAGCATGCATAGAACTAAGAGGTTTGGTTATAGTGAGCAGGACCTGATCCACGTAAATAGACAATTTGTGTTCAGTTCCACACATTGTAATTCCTGAGACTTGCACATTATGATGGACTAGCTGAAGAACTTGTGTATATGGGCCACAGTGCTGGCTAGTCGTGGTGCAATCACGCCCAGTAGAGACTGCCTGCACCTCCAGTATGACTTCGGAGCGTCCCGCTCTGTATCAGCCTCATCAAGGGCAGTCTCTACTGAGCATGACTGCAGCACGTGCAGCAGTCTCTACTGCGCATGACTGCATCTTTACAAACTTTTTAGCAAATTATTATATAGGACGTGTTGAGCAAAGGGTTCAAGTATTGGAATAAAAAGCAGCGGGGAAAAGGGGCAACCCTGTCTAGTGCTGCTTGAGATTGGAAATGGATTAGAAAGACAGCCATTCACCTTAATTTTTGCAGGGAATAAAGAGCTCAGATTTTGACAATCATCTCTGGGCCAAAGCCATAGGCTTGTAAAGCAGAGTTGAGGAACTGCCAGCTGACCCTATCAAACGCTGCATCTGTGGACAGGAATGTAGTATGAAATGTATTAGATGTCACAAAATGTAAAATATTCATGAGTTCCATAGTATTGTCCCTAGTGTCTACCTGGTGTGAAACCTGCTTGATTTTTATCAGAGTGGGTAGTAGAAAGGGTTTGATCCTCTATGTCAAGCTTTTGGCATACATTTTTAAATCAAAATTGAGGAGGGATATGGTTCTGAGGTTCTTGCATTTTGTTTTATCCTTTCCCAGTTTTGGTAGGACCGTAATGTGAGCCTCTGAACCTGGATGTTTCGTAAAGCAGTGGGCATTGCCGCATAAGCCTTCACCAGGAGTGGAGCCTGAAGGTTTTTAAAACTAGAAAAATACACCTGGGTATAACCATTGGGGCCTGGGTTTTCCCCTTTGGCAGGGAATCAATTGCAGAAAGCAATTCCACCTAGGAGATGGGAAACTCCAAAGCTTTGAACACAGTGGAGCTTTCGGAAGGCAAGCTTCTTCAAAATACTTCAAAAGTCTGAGTCCGGGTACCATATCCTATGCAGAGGGCATTTAAAGGGTATGTAGGGAGGTATAAAATGTTCTAAAAACACCTGCAATTTTACGGGAGTCATAGAAAGAGGAGCCGGTAGGACTAGTCATATTTGGTGTGTAAGTAGTGCCTTGTTTCGTACGTAAATGTTTTGCTGGGAGGGTTCCCACTTTATTGCCATGCTCAAAGTATTGCTGTCACCTCCTGAGAAAGAGTTTTTTGATGCTAGGATTCAAGAGACAGAGAAGGTGCATGTGTAGACGTGCAAGAGACTCTGCCATGGTGTGGATCATAGAGGATTTGTTGGGTAGACTCTAGATCAACACTTTTTCTCTTTCTTTTTTCAGATAAGAAGCAATTTTAATTAGTCCCCCTCAATGACACATTTGTGGGCTTCCCATACTGATAATGTAAAAACTTCCGCCCAAAGATTAACAGCTATGTAATCCCTCAACACTTTTTCAAGGGTACTAGTAATGTCAGCATATGAGAACAATAAGTAGTCCAGCCTCCAATTATACACACCCTGCCTCCCCATGGAGCAGAGAATATACACAGTCACTGGAGAATAACGTGACCAAGTAATTTTGCCCACTGTTGCAGAAGACAATAGATGTAGGGAGGAGTGAGATAAGAATAATAGCCAATTCTCAAGTAAACAGAGTGTGGATGTGAATAGAATTAATAGTCCCATTCGTCTGGATGACAAACTCTCCATATATCGAGTAAACGGTTAACCAACGGAGGATAAGAGTAGGATCTCCTGAGCTATCAAGAACTGGATGTAGTGGTAGGTTCAAATAGTCATCTACAACAAGGAGTTCCTCCTGGAAAGAGGCCAGCTCATCTAATACCACTGTTAGAAAGTTACATTGTGAGGAATTAGGTGAATAGATGTTTAAGAAAGTATATAGTACATTATCAAGGGTTCCCTTGTAAAATTTATATTGCCCCTCAGGTTTTTTAAATGAGTTTCTTGAACAAAAATTACATCACTATCATGGTGCCCGAGATCCCTTGTTTATATTTTTCTGTCAGTTATCCTATGTTAGGTTCTCATTGGTTGCCCTGTGTTAAGCCCGCCCAGTATGTCCTTTATATACTGGGCTCCTGCACCTACACATTGCCCTTTCGTGGCGTTCCTGTACCAGTGCTACTTTTGCTTAAGGAGTTTCCAGTGTACCGACTTGGCTTGCCTGACTACTCTCCAGTTCCTGTGCCTGTGTACTGACCCGGGTTGCCTGACTATTCTTCAGTGTCCGCTCATGTGTATCGACCCGGCCTGGCTGACGTTCCTGCTTCTGTGTACCGACCCGGACTGGCTGACGTTCCTGCTCCTGTGTTCTGATCTGGCCTGGCTGAAGCTCCTGTTCCTGTGCACCGACTCGGCTGATCTCCATTCTTGCTATCCTGGTCCTTGTCGCCTCAGAGACATTCTGATTTCTGGTGCCTTGATTTGTCTGGCACCTCTGCTCCTGCAGGCTTGCCAAGTGTTGTCCCAGTAATGCTCCACGGCGCGCCTCTGGCCTAGTCCTCCGTTTCTGTCTAACCAGCTGCAAGTGTTGCTTCTGTGATTGCACCGGTACATTGCCATTGGCTACGCTCCACTCAGTCAAACCGGTTGCAGGTGTTGCCTCCGTGATTGCACCGGTATATTGCCATTGGCTTACGCTCCATTCTGTCAAACCGGCTGCAAGTGTTGCCTCCGTGATTGCTCCGGTACATTGCCTTTGGCTTACACTCCACTCTGTCAAACCGGTTGCAAGTGTTGCCTCTGTGATTGCACCGGTACATTGCCTTTGGCTTACGCTCCACTCAGTCAAACTGGTTGCAATTGTTGCCTCCGTGATTGCACCGGTACATTACCATTGGCTACGCTCCACTCAGTCAAACCAGTTGCAAGTGTTGCCTCCGTGATTGCTCCGGTACATTGCCATTGGCTCCGCTCCGCTCAGTCAAACTGGTTGAAAGTGTTGCCTCCGTGATTGCTCCGGTACATTGCCATTGGCTTACGCTCCACTCTGTCAAACTGGTTGCAAGTGTTGCCTCCATTATTGCACCGGTATATTGCCATTGGCTTACGCTCCATTCTGTCAAACTGGCTGCAAGTGTTGCCTCCGTGATTGCTCCGGTACATTGCCTTTGGCTTACGCTCCACTCTGTCAAACCGGTTGCAGGCGTTGCCTCCGTGAATGCACCGGTAGCGCTCCTTTTACTTCAGTGTACTGGTAACTCTCAGTGGATGCAGACCTTGGAGTGTTTAAGAATCAACTCAGTACTTTCACATATGGGACTGTTTACCATCCTTGATGAACTTTAACTCCTACATTGCTGAAACCTGGGAACCTACTCCTCTGCCTGATCCGTGTCAGCATAAACTGTTTGTCTCCTATATTTGTGCTGGACCTGTGTGGGCCAAATATTACCTGTCGTGTGTCTGTACTATACATTGTATATTACAGGACCTGTGAGGGTTCTTATTGTATTCAATAAAACTGTGTTTTTATCCTAACTCTGTGTCTGTGAGTCAAACAAACCGTTACAATCACCCTTCAAGTCATGAAATTTGTGAAGAGCCATGGATTGCTTCAAGGGATAATTGAGGCCCTTAATGTTATAGGAGATCATGGAGAAACCCCAGTCCAGTTTTAGAGTAGGTCATGGGGGTGAGTGAAGAAGGTACCCCATTCCAATCTGACTGGACCGGAGAGAGGCAACCTTAATGAACAACCACACCCCGGAGACTGCTGAGGCTCAGGTCCGATGCTGCCTGTGGAGAGGACATGGGGGAACCCAGGAGGAGTACAGGGAAGGTGTAGGGGAGGAAGGATGGGAAGGGATGACATCACAGCGCCCATGATCTGGGCGACATTCTGTCCATCTCGCTAATACTGCTCTCCTATTGGCTGCTCTGTACTGCTCCTCCTAGTGACAGCCTTTTTATACCCTGGGCTGTCACTCTGCTAGTGCCCTTTCGTGGTGTACCTGATCCAGTGTATGACCCCGGACTGCCTGACCACTCCATTGTCTCATTCCTGATACTGTGTACTGATTCGGATTGGCTGACGTTCCCGCTTCCTGTTCTGACCCGGCCTGGCTGACGTTCCTGCTCCGTGTACCGACCCGGTACGTCTGAGGATCCTGCTCCGTGTACCGACCCGGCCTGGCTGACGTTCCTGCACTGTGTACCGACTCGACTTGGCAGTGGTTCCTGCTTCTGCTGTGCCCGGTTGGGCTCCTCCGAACTGTTCCTGCTGCTGCCTGTCTGGCACCGTTATAGCTTACTGGGCCTCCTTGTATTCTGGTTGCCAGTATACTCTGCCAGTGGTCAAGAGCCTCATTTCCTCCACACCATGTTGCACTTGCTTGGTCTTTGTGGTTCAGTTGAGCGCCTCCGGTGGTTTCCGTTATCCAGACCATAGCGCTATTAACCCCCTCGGGGGGAGGGCATCGTTATACTACTACCACTCTGGGTTTTGTTGGGCTCTGTTTCAGTGTGCTATTAGTCTCCATTTGGTTCCGCTGTGCGCCTCCGGTTGCCATCCATTTATACCATTGCCCATTAACCCTTTCAGGTAGTACGTGCACACGGCGTTGGGCTGCTCCGGTAGGGCCTCCGTTTAGGCACGAGCTCTGACCAGTCTGTGTATCGTTGGTGGGCGTCCACCATTGCTTCCGCTTACAGGCGTCCAGTGCCTGTGGTTGCAGTCCTGTCATTGTCGCCTCACATTGCCTATACGCATACTACCAGTGGTTGCACTGGTTACATTGGACATTCATACACTGTATCAAATTCATTAACCTGACCTGTGTCAGTATTGTGTATATATTACATACTGGACCCGTGTGGGTTAAATTGCTTGTAACCTGTCTTGTGTCAGTTTCCACTGTTGTTACTGGACCCGTGAGGGTTACTTCATTCCTTTTTACCAACATCTACCATATCCGAGTATACTGAACCGTAACAGATGAAGAAAGAGAAAGCACTAATTTTGGGTAGTGCAAGACATTCCTGTTGTCTGCAGCCCAATCCAGCCAGTGACAAGAGAAGCAAAGCGAGAATCTGTCCAGTAGGAAGGAGCAAACATAACAGAAAAGGTAAAATTATCGTGATAATGAGTAAAGCGACCGCTGTAAGGTGGTGAACACTTGAAAAGGGGGTGTCCATTAGGAGTCAGGTCCCATAGGAGCCTTGAGGTCCATAGGAGACAAGATGAGGTCTGGGAGGCACATAACATGAATAAATGTTATTTTCTTTACCTGAGAAACCAACATGTCCATGCTTACTCCACAATTAGTAGCGTCCGATTCAGGCTACCCCCCCCCCAATGGCCAAACCTAGCCGACAAATTGGAGATCAGAGGAGTCTCCATAGGCCCACTAAATAGATAGCCGAGTGCCAAGCTCCTCTAGCCTATCAGACACCCACCCACCCATCCGACCTGTGATCAAAGGTAGCCAGATCATCTGGGCCAGTGGTGAGCACCCTGCATCCCAGGAAAAATGCTATAGACACACAATAAAAACCAGTGTACAACCCCATCCCCCACCCCCAATACACTTAGAATAATAAAAACATTGTAATCATATTTATAATGTAAACATTTCCAGGACCACCAGGACCCTTGCAATAGTCCCTCATCCTCATTTCCTTTCTGGTAACAGGATGCACTTGAATTCACCTGAAAAGTGTACATATGTGAAGTATAATCCCAGCTCCCTGAAGCCCCCAGAATCCCCCAAGAGGACCAGGAAAGCCAGGGCACCCAACTCAAAAGGAAAATGTTCCCCATAACAAATTTTGCCATAAACAATTATAACAATGCATGACACTCATCCCAGCCCCCCCCCCCATCCCACTTGCAGGGCTCAAACTCCTCGAGACTGGCCACTTGCCCCAGCCAAATGTTATAGATGTAGCACAAAATGTGTTCCAAGAAACCCAATCCCCAACCCTCAGCTGGGAAAGCAAGCATAAAATAGAGCCTAAGAAATTTACTGGTATATGGTCTTAAGTCTAGAAGTAGTGCCACGCACCAGGCAATCTCTCACAGGGGCCCCATCCATACTGAAGCAAGACAAGCATTAGGGTAGATACTAGTAGCATCTGAAATCAACCCCTTGGAGAAAAAAAAAAAAAAAAAAAAAAAAAAAAAAAAATATATATATATATATATATATATATATATATATATATATATATATATATATATATTTATAGGTAGAGGGGGTGTCACGCCGCTTACCTCTTTCCCCTCCCGTCGTCCGATCGCGGGTGTTTCCCCTCCTGTTGTTTCCAAATGCGCAGAGTCTTCCGAGTTCGGCGCATCGGCGTGGGAATGACGTCACCGCCCGGCGTGTATATAGGATGACATCCTGCTTCACTCGGAACACTATCACAGTGTTCCAGTTAAGAGAAGTCCTCTTGTCCGTGCTCTTAGTCTTTAATCTTTCCAAGACTCTTGTTAGCTTTCAGTGAATGACCTTTGGCTAGACTTCTGACACCTCTTCCTGCCTAACGAATTTAACCTGATGCTTTCCAGTGTATGACCCTTGGCTAGACTACTGACACCTCTTCCTGCCTACTGAATTTAACCTGTCGCTCTCCAGTGTATGACCCTTGGCTAGACTTCTGACACCTCCTCCTGCCTACTGAATTTAACCTGTTGCTCTCCAGTGTATGACCCTTGGCAAGACTTCTGACTCCTCCTTCTGCCTACTGAATTTAACCTGTTACTCTCCAGTGTATGACCATTGGCAAGACTTCTGGATATCCTTTCTTGATCTTTGGTTAAACCTAACTTCTATTCTACTTTTCCATTTCTTGGGGAGTTTATTGCTACACTGTAGCCACCGTACTCTAGCTACGCACCCTAACCACCGCTCTCCAGCCCTCACTCCCCCCTGCAGGAGAGTTCGTACTGTCCACGGAGGAGCTATCCAGGTCTTGGTCCTAGCTCAACTAGGATCAGACATCTGGCCTTGCGGCCAGCAACTATAATCCGGCCCTAGCCGCAGCACAGCCTTACCGTGACAGTCACCGTTTTACGAGCCTCGATCTCAAAGCAGCGCACTCTAGCACTCCCTCTCCTGCAGGCTTCTACCTGCTTTGTGTATCCTGCTAGGTCCTGACAGGGGGAGGGAGGAAAATCATTGATGTAGGCAAACACCAGCTATAGTAAATAAGAACATAGCATACGTGAACCTTACTGAATAAAGAAAGAAAGTTCACAAGTAGTTGAGTGGGGAATTCAAAAGTGTCAATAATAAAGGTCCAAAGGACATTAGGCCAAACTGAAGGCTGAGCAAGTAGCGTAGGGTCTCTGGCAGAGTAACAGAGAAATCAGAACAGTCACAACCCCTTCTGCCATTGCATGCCCATGAAGGTGGAGTGGCTTCTCCACTTGTTGTCTGAGGTGTCGGCTTTCTTTTCCTTCAGACTTCATTCCATTTGGGAAATGGTGGTATAGAAATAGCATCCAGATATGGATCATCAAGCTTGGAGAATGGCTGCGTCTGTTGAACTGACAGCTGTAGAGAATCCAGGAATGCTTTATAATTGCCTTTGTAGTGTAAAACATACATCATTCCTTGCAAGGGCACCATTATCTTCAAGGGGTAACCCCATCTATAGTGGATTTGCTTTTGGCGTAGCAGATCAGTGATAGGTTTCACAACTGTAAGTGGTGAAAGGTTGTTGAACAGAAGTTTTGATGCCACTTCAAAGCTGATGGAGCTGATGGCGATCGAAATTCTAGTGCTGAGCGTCCATGCTGCTTGGCAGTTAGGCAACTTACCCCCATGCTTACTCATTTTTAATTTGCTCAGGTGCTCCAAAAATGCATTTCAGTCTTGGGTGAGGGAGCATCAGAATGCGGATGTCACGTTTTTCTTTATAGAGACATTTACCGAAGCTGCATAGATGAGTTTAGCAGATGATGCGATCAATAAGATAGGGAGGTGAGTTTCTGTCAGGTTCAGGTTGTATATCAGGCTTGAGTGAATCTTGGGATTAACTGATCATTGTTTGTGAGCTCCCTTTCTCTTACTGTATTCTTTCCCTTTTACTTTTTCCACAGATGTTGGCTTGTTCATTTAGGGGAAGAGGGTATTCTTTGGTTGTCAGTGGGGTGGCTTATATAATATCATTAAAAAATATTAAAAATATGTGTTTTACACATTGCCTTTGTCACTGTTCTCTGCCACTCTCTTCTTTACTGTGATAGTAAGGAAGAGAGAAGCAGAGAGCAGACTTAACAGCAAACATAAAGAGACCATAGTCGGGGGTATTAACCCCCTCAATACTTATGCTGGGTGGGCAGGATAAATGTAGGTCCATTTATGATCTACTGACCACTCTGTTTATTTAAAAAATGATTTTGAGTAAGATCAAAGGATTTTATTTACACAATTTAATTTAAAAACATAAATACTGACGTTAAATTAAAGTTTAATGTGAGTTTTATTAATGTGGAGCACAGTAATACAATTTTATATACACAACACACAATAATGTACATAAAAATGGAAAATCCGGGAGGGAAAGAGGGACATGGGAATTTTTGCCCCAGAGGATCAGTGCCCCCCTAAAACTGCACATTTTGTAGGTATGAACGAACGGTCATACCTTATATGCTGTCTCCATAAAAAAATTAACCCACTGGCCTCAAATTATCACAAGAGAAACAATAAAAATTGTGTTTATTTTTACATTTATTCATAGTTTTCTTTATTTTTAATAAAATAAATGGTGGGTTATCTATATAAGTGTGGTATCAAAAGAAAGCCCTACTTGTGCTTAATAAACATTTTATAATCTGTGTGGCTGGAATAAAATACTTGGAGGGAAAACACTGTTCAACAAAGATATTGTCAGAAAGTTTAAAATTGCTCTGGTGCAAAACCGCCCCAGATTTTCCTGGTCCTTAAGGGGTTAAAACAGTTCTGGATGTCTGGGGATATAGCCCTACACATAAACCCACTTTTAATTTTTTAACCCTTTTAGAGCCAGACACCTACCCAATACATTGGGTTGCAATGTGGTGAATAACACGCATAATGGATATTCATGTTTAGGATGTCTTCTATAGTGCCTTTCTTCATAACACACGTTATAAAACATTCTGTGTTTATTTAGCTATAAATACAACTGCATGGGACTTTTGTTTTGTTTTTTTTATAAACCACACAGGCAAAGCTGTGCCAGTATTGCTAGTTGTTTATAAAGGAAAGAGCGTGAAGTCTGTATATGTTTTCATTTAAATTTAAAACTCTGGAAATTAATTTTTAATGTGCATGTGTGCGCAAGATCAATGTGTGCCATAAAGCAAGTTACCGATGTTGTAAAGGCATTCATGACACAGAAAATGGATGAAAACAGAGTAGCACTGGGCAGAAGATATCTTGGGCAGGGCAGGTGTCAAATGACAGCAACATTGGCCTAGATTGTACTACAGCTGATAAGTCAGTGGAGATATTTGATAAAACCCTCAATAACAGGATAAACTGCAATGGAATCCAGACATTTTTTAGTTAGCCTTTCTTTCCTACATTTAAAATGAAGCTGTCCCTGTACAATGATAGGGGAGAATACACAAAGTATAACTTCAATATGGGTCATGGGAGAGATATCTGAAGCATTGTTTTGCATTGTGCTGGATAACCCTCTGCCACTCAAAGGGATAAAGGGCAGTGCCACTAGCTGGAAAAAAGAATAATTTTCTTAAAGGGGAATTATCACCCCACATAAAACTTCCCTCCAAGAATTACCCATCTGGAGACTAGATAAACAATAGCACTATTGGTCAGAATAATTACCACCTTATAGAGAAATCCTACTGCTGCCGAGACTGACGGCCATGCAACAGTGCTTTAGAAGAATCTGTGCATCTAAGCCATCAGTCCCTTCCGGTACCTTAAGATACCAAGCAAAGCCTACTAAAGGAGACCGGGACTGAAAGCGCTGGCACGCAAATGTCTCTAAGCAAAGATGTCTGCACCGTTGCCTGGCTGTCAGTCTCAGCAGCAGTAGGATTTCTCTATAAGGTGGTAATTATTCTGGTCAATAGTAGTACTGTTGTTCAGCTAGTCGCCAGATGGGTAATTCTTGGGGGGAAACTTTAGGTGGGGTGATAATTTCCCTTTAACAAATGGAGTATTGAGAAGTCTATTCCTGACACTAAGTGGCCTTGCAAACCTTAAAATTTACAGTTAGTTTTTCATATTTTCACCATTATCTGAATTTCTCCTGGGCTTATGAATTCAACTGATTTCATCTTCCCTCTGTCCCTTTCTTCTTGTAACCCATTAACCCCTTAAGGACCGGCCGCGCACGCACGCGGTGGTCACTTAAGGAACACAGAGCTTTTTTTTTTTTATAAATCTGATCCGTGACTCCCCGAATGGCCTGCAGCCGTGTGGGTGACCCCGGAATTCCATGATGGTCCTGGTACATCATCAGTCCTTCAAGCAAATCCAGCCGTGACGTACCAGGACCGTCAAGGGTCTTTAAGGGGTTAAGGACTGTGGGGGGTGCAATGCGTTGCACACCCCATTGGGCTGCAGAGGGGTTAAACATCCCACTTGTGATTAACACCACTGAAGGAAATCTGGAGGAGCAAAATGAACTGAGAGGGACTTTTTATCAGTTGACTTCACAAGAATAGAAGAAATTCAGATAAACAATTTTCCATGTTGCCACAGTGACACAATAAGCGCCTTAAACTGTTTTTTAATATATATTTTTATGTGAATAAGGGATGTAAGGATGAAAATAAAAACCTCAGATCTATTCTGTTTTCACCCCTTAACATGCCACTGGACATATTTCAGTACTCTTCAAGATGGCACTGCACTTTCAAAGGAGCAGTAAACTTTTTTTATGAATATAAGCCATTATAGTAAAGTTGCGCCAATATAAAATGTCCAAAAAACATAATAATAATACACTTAGCTTAATAATGTCTCCACCGCTGTGTGCCACAGGTCCTCCCTTCTTCTGGCTCATGGGCCGATGCCCGTTCCACAATGAGGGAATTTGAGCAGAGAATGCCTTTATATATGGGCAGTATCTGATCCAGCTCCTTCACAGCCATTGGCTGAGATGTGCTAATACACATCCCAGCCAATCAGTATAAAGCACAGTCACTCGAATCTGATAGTTAAGACAGTTAGCTTTTTTTACTGTGAAGTTCCCAATATCACTGCTATTTTGTGGCATTTTGGGAACTTAATGCACAAAACGGACATTGTGCTTTTAGCAGGTAGGACATTTGAATACCGACTTAGACATTTTCTTATGTCGGTTGGTATCTGTTTTGCCCTACCAGCTTTTTTAGCACAAACATTTGCATTGAGCCTTAAGTCTCACATTTTGTAGTACCAGCTTTTCTTGGGGGGAGGGGCTGTTCATAGGTTACATTTAACTACACTGATGCTCGAAACAGATTCTGATATCCAAGGGGTTAAACATGTATGCAATTCCCTGAAAAATAGAAGATTGATATTCTGTGTAGCTTAGCTAAAATGTTCTGTTAACTGGTTGCTGTGATACTGAGATGACTATGGAGGAGGAGAGACCAGCATTTTCCGACATGATATATTTATATTGCAAAACACCCAATAAAAACCTAAGACATGCCTCAGTTTTGCCATTCTAAATGTAAACGGCATATATAAAGTTGGAACTTTTGTTGTCTAGAAAGCTCACGAGGAAACACACTTGTGAATAATTGTCATGTCAGCTTAATAAAAGGTTTTGCAATATGCAAAAAAATAAAAAATAAATAACAGCGTGAATCACATTTTATGTCAAAAGACAAATTACATTTTCTACTGGCTGATTTGTGTTTAAAAACCAACCTAGGTACATTACTTTTTCATTTCATAAATCGGTGTTAGAATAATACTTGTCATTTTAATAAAGTCTGAAAATATATACTGACTTATACAGTTTCTAGCAATTGAATAGCTGGAAGTTGTTCAGTAAATAACTGCATTTTTTAAATTATGTTTCTATATGTTGCATAAAGATAATGCATTTCTTTTCATAAATGGTATTTATCCATTTATAAAAAATATGTTTAGGATGTACTGTATTCGAATACAAATCCTGCATACTAACCAGGTTTATATTTATTCAGATTTTCTATGTCTGGTAGGATAAATAAAATGCTAGTATTGTTATTAGCTGTTTTCCTTTATATAGTATCGTGTTTTCTATGTAAATTTTTCTCATTTCCGGAACTGTAATTATGCAGTCAAAGAAAATATAAAAGAAGGAAAGTATTTTATCTTTATCTTCAATTTTTTCTTAGGGTTATATAAATGTTTCCTCTTAGTTCAGAAAGGACGTAGCGTTCTGCTGGTTGAAAAGTATATAATCAGTTCCTATTCCCACAGCACAACAAATCTGTACTGCTATATTCCAATAAAATGCTATATAGTTTATAAGCTTCTCCTACAAACTATAAGTTTACCTTTTTTGTTTCATAACACAGATTATAAGCTTATTCCAGATAGTACATTGCCTCTGGGTTATTGATATTAGAAAGGGTTTTTTCCTTAAATTGACTTTTAGTTTTCATTTAAAAGAACTTTAAACTTTTTTCTTCTGCTGAGTAAAAGAAAGTACTCCTGCTCCTGGGAGATTTTTCATTGAAAAGTTATTATAACTTACACTTTTTTTCTATTGTGGTAAAAGGGAGGAAGTATGAACTAAGGTGAAAATAAATTCTCCAAGTCCTATGTTAATCTATATAGCCTATGGACTAAGGTCTCAAAAGCTGTAGAAATTACTTGCGCATTGACTCCATAAAAAAAACATATGGAATAGAGAGTTTATCACTGTGGTGAAATTATCTGCACTTTAACACCTCATTATCATACCTTAGTGCATCTTCCCTCAAGTGTTTTCACTCACAGTAGCCTAGTTAATTGTCGCACTTCCTGGCAGGAGATGAACTAATGAACAATGATAAAGCATTGTATGGTGAGCACCTCTCCTTGGCAATGGAGACAGACATTGCAATATGGACTAAAAATTTGTGATGCAAGGGGAGGGGAGGAGAATATCCCCATTAGCATATAGAGCTGTTGAACTGCTGGTGAAAGGGTTGCCTTCCCTTTGATATTACAAGCAGTCTAACAACCCTGAAGTTTAAGTAAATGTCAGAGAATTAGCTTATTGGCTTTTAACGTATGCATCTTTAGCTTTAACTGTTGGACAAATCTTTTTAATGGTGCAATACTGTTGCAGCTTAGATTGGTGTGTGGAAGGCTCACTCTGCCCACATAACAGCATCACAGTACACGCTGGCTTTCTATAGAAGATTACATGATCCGTAGAAGGGAGAGGAACACACACAGTGTTCTGGGTTCTAGCCTCTGCCTGCAATATTACCACCTTTGTAATAGGTGGATGTTTTTAATACAGATCTACTTAAAGAACATATCTATATTTACAGAGAATCTCATAGTGCCCTGGGAGTGAACAGGTGAGTTGTCATCATTTATTGTGCACATTTACCTTTACTTGCCAGGTTAAAAGGATTACCTTTATATTCTCTCTCTCTCACTCTCTCTCTCTCTCTCTATATATATATATATATATATATATATATATATATATACACAAAATGTATTCGGCCTGGGATTCCCAGATTGTAGAAGGAGACAGCACACATTTGTATGGAATGAAGCTGAACGTTTTCAGTCCCACAACAGCCCTTCCTCAGGGCAAATAGGTGAAAATATGTAAATTCTCAAGTATTTAATGACAAAATAGAGTTGTAACTCACCAATCCCCACTGAATCCACCACTGGAATGCAAGAACTCGGCGTTTCCTGTCGCTTAACGGGGTTGGTGACGTCACAGCAAACCATGTGGCTGGTTTCTAAGCAACCGCTACCAGCATTGCTATTAACTCAGCGCTGCCGGTGAAACTGAGGAGAGAAAGCATATTGTAGACACTTCATGTAGCATTACTAGTCTTAACAAGGAGCATAAGCAAAACAGAGATAAAGAATAATGTAGCCATAAAACAACAAGCAAAGCTGTCATAAATACAATAAAGGCTTCCCCACAGCATTTAATCATAGCTCTGAATATATATTCAAAGAACCTGTTGTAAAGTTTTAAGCTCTACCATAAGTAGGTTAATTGAAAATTCAGTCATAAATACTGGGAGCAAGTATATGATAAGTTGTAGCAAGGCACACCAGTCCATGGCAAAGTCATTAGAAATCCAAAGAGCGTAGGCATGTTGAGATCTATGATATCCAAGATGATACATATTAAACTCCAAATTAGAAGCAATTCCTATAGTCCTTACATATACATCCATTTCAGGTAATACAGCAGCGGTTAGGTGCCTGGCTCCCATCAGCGGAGCTGCCAATAGATACCTTGCTGTAGATTATGAAGTTGATCACAAATGTGGTGCTTACATCCATCATGAAGAAGACACCATGTTGATCTAATGTACAGAAGGATAATCCCAAATAATTAGAGCACCTTAGGGCCCATTCCCGTAAATTAAATACAGGGAGTGCCCATAGTAGAGGTGGATATAAGTGACTAGGTACCTAACACCATTGCTGGTGTTTGCCAGATCAAGTTATCACAATGAAAAATATAAATCCAACAGTATGTGTCTTATTAAAGGTAACACGATAATGATAGCTCATGTTTGAGTCTGTTAGGTACAATAGTATTAAAATCAAATATAAATCTGGATTCCTGTTGAAGGAGAATTTTGTGTCGGTCACCACCTCTTGTTAGTTTTGATACCAGATAAATAGGCATAAATCGAAAATCAAATAGTTTATGCTGATGTAGCTGGAAGTGCCTAGCTACTGGTTGGCATGTGTATTCCTTATTGTCCATGTGCCCTTCAAGCGCCTTTTGATTGCTGACTTGTGATTGTTTATCCTCTCTTTCAACATTGTAGTGGTCTTGCCAATATAAATGAGGTTACACGGACATTTGATAAATGAGGTTACACGGACATTTGATCATATAGATCACGTAGAGACTTTCACAATTTAAAAAGTCTTTGATCCAAACAGTTTTCCCGGTCCAAGGGTGTATGTATTGCTTCCCAGTTATGATATTTCCACAATTAGAGCATCCCTTTCATTTGTATACCCCCCATGGGGCGTGCTAACCACTTGGTAGGTTTGTTATATTTACTAACAGGATCTTCTTTATTGAGTATGTCCCCTAGGTTCCTTTCCCTTCTATAACAAAATAGAGATGGGTTCTTAAAGGGATAGTAATGTTTCATAATAAAAGCAGCTCCAATTAATCTTCATAGCATTTGGGCCTTGGAGAGTGTTATTTCAATACTGGCAGAGTTGTAGTTCAAGAGTAACTGAATGATAAATTATTCCCCTCCCGCCCCTTTTACTAATATAACACTGCTCAGCTCGGAGCAACAGGGTGGTGTCCAAGTGGATTGCAGAGAGGGACAATCTTCAATTACCATAAGGGAAAAACCTGAAAAACCTGTAATTGGTGGCAGGGTTTTCATTGTTCTCATAGTAAGAAGATTGTCCCTTGCAGTGAGCTCTCTGTTCAAGAGACCATATTCCACATCTAAGGGGAGACTGCTTACACTAGGCAACCTATGAAAAAAATACAGTGGATACAACCTCCTGCAGATCTTTACTTAGGTTATTAAACTATTATTTTACCACACTAACCACATTAATTGCCAAATTATTCATCCCTAAATGGACTATTATATTGAATTCTCCAACCTGAGGGGAGGTGGCTTACACTAGGTAAAAGGGGCAGGAGGGGGAAACTTTATCATTCAATTACTCTTGAACTACAACTCTGACAGTATTGAAATAACACTCTCCATGCCCCAAATACTACGAAGATTAATTGGAGATACTTTAAATAACAGGCCGAGTTGGGTATCACCACTTAATATGTGCCAGTTCTTTAGAACAACTCTCTTTATGTCAGCCAACATCGTGCTAAATTGTGTTTGAATACAAAATCTATCATGTTTATCACTATGAGTGCTACTTGATGCTAACAGTTCCATCCGGTCAAATTGATTGGCTTGCTGTGTCACATCTAGTACCTCTTCTTCGGTGTATCCTCTTTCCAGGAATCTTTGTTGCATAGCAAGCAGTCCCCGTTTACATTCTTCTTTATCTGTAGTTGTGCGTGACACTCTTGTGGTCTTCTTCATGATGCGTGTCAGCATCACATTTGTGATCAATGCCACAATCTACAGCAAGGTATCTATTGGCAGCTCTGCTGATGGGAGCCAGGCACCTAACCGCTGCTCTATTACCTAATATGGTAATGGATATGTAAGGACTACAGGAATTGCTTCTAATTTGGGATTTAATATGCATCATCTTGGATAGCATAGATCTCAACATCCCTACACTCTTTGGATTTCTAATGACTTTGCCATGAACTGGTGTGCCTTACTATGACTTATCATATACTTGCTCCCAGTATTTATGACTGGATTTTCAATTAACCTACTTATGGTAGAGCTTTGGATATATATTCAGAGCCATGGTTACATGATATGATGAAACCTTTATTGAATTTATGACAGCTTTGCTTGTTGCTTTATGGATACCTTATTCTTTATCTATGTTTTGCTTATGCTCCTTTTTATGACTAGTCATGCTGCATGAAGTGTCTATAATATGCTCTATCTTCCCCGTTTCACCAGCAGGTGCCTTCAGCCGGCAGCGCTGACTTACTAGCAATGCAGGTAGCGGTTGCTTAGCAAACAGCTGCATGGTTTGCTGTGACGTCACCAACCCCATTAAGCTCTGGGGAACGCTGAGTTCTTGCGTTCCAGTGGTGGATTCAGCGGGATTGGTGAGATACACCTCTATTTTGTCTTTAAATACTTAAGAATGTACTTATTTTGACCCATTTACCCTGAGGAAGGTCCATTGTGGGACCAAAAATGTTTGGCTCCTTATGATGTGATAATAAAAAGTACAACTTCACTTCATTCCATATAGATGTGTGCTGTCACCTTCTACAACTTGGGAATCCCAGGCTGAGTACATCTTGTATATTTATACCTATGGGATGTGCACCTCCACTAGTTAAAATAGATTTAGCTTGATTTTGTATACTTAATGTGTGTGCCATTGCCTTTTACAAATTCTTACATATATATATATATATATATATATATATATATAAGCAGAAAAATATGGAGATCACTACCAAAACACTGTATATAAAAAATATGCATTTAATAAATAATACAGAACATACACATATAGAATATATACAACAATATTATATCTGTACTCTGATGTCCTGACACTAAGGTCTGTTACCCAAGTCACTCCGAAGGACTGAAAGCTTATTCTGTGCAAAGATAGTAGTCCTTAATGGGTTCAGTCAATAAATGCAAAAGATAAATTGCCAGACCAGGAGATGTACCCCTTGTAGCTGTACAGATACTTTGTATTCTGCATGTGCGCATGTCACAGGATACTCTGGGAAATAATGGTCAGACAAAGGAATACAATATACTCAGCTTTATTAAAATAATATAGCCAGCCAATGGTCAGAGGACTATAGAGGTAGTCAGCCAAGCCACTGGTGTATAGCCCAAGGACGTAGTCAGCCAAGCCATTGGTCAGAGGACTATAGAGGTAGTCAGCCAAGCCAATGGTCAATAGCCCAAGGAGGAAGTCAGGCAAGCCAATGGTCAATAAACCAAGGAGGTAGTCAGCCAAGCCAATGGTCAATAGCCCAAGGAGATAGTCAGCCAAGCAGTGGTCAAGCCTAGGAGGTATACAGGCAAGCAATGGAATGCAGTCTAGAGCACAAGGACTAGGTCCGCTCAGGAGTACCATGTAAGGGTGACTGGATAAGGAATTGGAGCTGCAGATAAAGCCCCAGCATGTGGGCGAGAAAAAAACACACAGCCGTTAGCACCAACCACTTCATAAATAGTAATGCGCACACACTCTCGCGGGACCACCGAGGCCAGAACCCGGAAGAGGAGAACGATATGGCCGTCTCCTCCAACGCTGCCGGGTGTGATGGCTTGGAGGGAGCTGTGACTGTGCGGCAGGTGTTGATATATATTTCTGTGGCTCTTTTGATTTACCTCTCCCATCTGTGTGTACGTGGACAGGTGTTGATTTATATTACTGTGGCTCTTGTGATTTACCTCTCCCGTCCCGTGTGTTTTGATAGCGCTTATATATTTCTATATGTCTATGTTCTGTATTATTTATTAAATTCATATTTCGTATATACAGTGTTTTGGTAGCACTCTCCATATTTTTCTGTATTTTGTATATATTCTAGACTAGTTCCACTAACTAGTCATTTGGATAGAAGCAATATTAAACACTGTGTTTTAATAAAAAGTAGCTGGCACCATATCCACATTGTGGTTTTCTTCTTTTTTTATATGTTTATGTACATAGTAACACAGTAAATTAGGTTGAAAAAAGACACAAGAACATCAGTTTCAACCCTTGTCTCATAACCCAGTGACATGAGAATTATATAGGTCTCCTGCTAACAAATAAGTTAGTCTTTATCAGACCTTTCTGATTTGACTACTAATACACAGTATAACCTTGTATGTTCCCTTTTGAAAGAAATATATCTAATCTGCTCTTGAAGTGTTAGTAATGTCTGAAAAAAACTTTTTTGCATTTAGAAGAGCTTAAAAAGCTGATCTAAATGCAAAAAAAAACTTATCTCTCAAACCGCTATGGTTTAAGAGATACAGGCGTTTAAAGTCTGATTTCTCCTACCGACAGCTGTAAAGCTGTCAGCAGGAGATCCGTGTCGGTCGACATGCTGGCACTTGAGAAGTGCCGGGATCTCGTTATTTACACTGAATCCCTTCACTGGAATGGTCTAAACTGTGTGCCTAGTGTTCAGGCACACATTTTAGACCATTCCAATGAAGGGATTCCATGTAAGTAACGAGATCCAGGCACTTCTCAAGCTCCTCCGTGTCGACCGACACGGATCTCCTGCTGACAGCTTTACAGCTGTCAGTAGGAGAAATCAAACTTTAAACGCCCGTATCTCTTAAACCATAGCGGTTTGAGAGATACGTTTTTTTTTGCATTTAGATCAGCTTTTTAAGCTCTTCTAAATGCACAAAAGTTTTTTTTAGACATTACTAACACTTTAAATGTATTCATTGTATCTGCCATAACCACATCCTTGGGCAAAGAATTACATAATTTAACAGACCTTAATGTAAAAAAACCCTTCCTCTGCTGAAGTCTAAACCTCCTTTCCTCTAATCTCAAGGGGTATCCCCTGGTAATTTGATCAGGCATTGGAATAGATAGCTCACCACAGAGATCCTTGTATTGACCGCTAATATGCTAGTACAATGTGATAAGATCTCTTCTTATTTGTCTTTTCTCTAGAGTAAATAAACCATAGCGGTTTGAGAGAAACGTTTTTTTTTTGCATTTAGATCAGCTTTTTAAGCTCTTCTAAATGCACAAAAGTTTTTTTTAGACATTACTAACACTTTAAATGTATTCATTGTATCTGCCATAACCACATCCTTGGGCAAAGAATTACATAATTTAACAGACCTTAATGTAAAAAAACCCTTCCTCTGCTGAAGTCTAAACCTCCTTTCCTCTAATCTCAAGGGGTATCCCCTGGTAATTTGACCAGGCATTGGAATAGATAGCTCACCACAGAGATCCTTGTATTGACCGCTAATATGCTAGTACAATGTGATAAGATCTCTTCTTATTTGTCTTTTCTCTAGAGTAAATAAACCAAGTTTATATAGTCGTTCCTCATATGTCAAGTCCTCTATCCCCTTGATTAATTTTGTTGCTCCTGTACCTTTTCCAGTTCTAGAATATCCTTTTTCAGAAATGGTACCCAAAACTGCACTGCATATTCAAGATGAGGTCTTACCAATGATTTGTACAATGGCAAAATTATGTGATCCATTCTTGCTTCAATACACTTTTTTATGCTACTGTTATTTGACACTGGTCACTGTTTCCAAGGTTGTAGTTTACAAAGATTCACAAGTCTTTCTCTAGCACCGAGTCCCCTAAAATGATTCCATAAAGTTCATAAGTAGAGGAATTTTTCCCCAAATGCCTGACTTTACACTTTCTCACATTGAGCTGTCAGGACCTTCCGCCTATGGTATTTCCCTGTAAGGACCTTGAGATCCTCACAGGGCATTACCATTGGCTAGAGGTGGAAGGTCCCGACAGCCCACTGAAGGAAGTGGGCGGCGAATGGAAGTATGTTGCCCGCAGGGAACATTTACATTGCTTGAATTTCGTCTTCTTGGATGGAGACTTCAGTGGGGGCTTAAATTAAACATAGCAATGCTTATTTTAAGTGCGGATTGTGCCGGGGAGGGAGGGGACGTATCTGCCAACGCAATTTTTTTTAGTAAGGGGGAAAACAAGGGTGTGTATTATATATAGGCACTCTTGTTTTCCCCCAGAATCTTGGGTATAATACACACCTGCGTATTATACACAGGTGTGTATTATACCTGAGATTTTACGGTAATAATCTTATTTTTGGGGGTGTAATTCTGAATATAATTCCTTTTTATGTCTTCTAGCAGTTTTCCCACTACAGAGGTCAAACTTACAGATCTATAATTCCAAGGTTCTGTTTTAGCTCCCTTCTTAAAATAGATGCACTACATTGGGTCTATGTCAGTCTTGTGGCACTGAGCCTGGGTTGAGAGAATCTTTAAAGAATAAATAGAGGGGTCTTGCTAACACTGTACCAAGTTCCTGAGGAACCCTTGGATGTATACCATCAGGACCCGGTGCTTTGTCAGTCTTAATTTTGTTCAGTCTTCCCATGACCTTGTCTTGTGTTAACCCAAATTCTGATAATTGTATTGTTTTGTTACTTGATGAGGCCCTTCTACCCTTCCTTGTTCCCTTGTATATACTGATGCTAAGAAAGTGTTTAGAACATTCACCTTTTCCTTATCCTCTCTAATCAACTGACCCATCTCATTATATATTATATATATATATATATATATATATATATATATATATATATGTGTATGTATATATACTAGTTGAGGAACCCATTACATGGGCCACAGTGCCAGCCGGTCGTGGTGCAGTCATGCTTAGTAGAGATTGCCCGTTCTGCGGCTGATAGCGCACGATCCTAATCAGCCGCGACAGCATGACTGCACCGCGCGCAGCGATTTCTACTGTGCCTAATGGCTTCTGACAAACTTTAGCGAATTATTTTATATATATATATATATATATATATATATATATATGTATATATATATATATATATATATATATATATATATCCTCTTTTGTTATTTAGCATACTAGTTGAAGAGCCCGCTGCTGATAAGGAGTGGGGCGCTCTGAATTCAGAGCATAGTCGGTGCGCAAAGAGGACTACGGTCTGAAATTGGAGTCTTCTCTGCGCACAGAGAGGACTATGGTCTGAATTTGGAGTGACCCACTCCATTATCAGCCGTGGCGCGGGCAGTCTGTACTGCGCATGACTGCAGTGCGCGCAGCTGTCTCTACTGAGCATGACGGCCAGGGCCAGATTTAGACCTCAGGAGCCTGTAGACACAGAAATCTGAAGTGCCCCCCCATTGGCCATCTCCACTGGACACTTCTACAATGCTCCTAATCTCCACATTGCCCCCCATCATCTCCATATTGCCTTACATTGCCCCCCATCAGCTCCAGCTTGCCCCCATCAGCTCCATATTGCCCTAACATTGCCCCAATCATCTCCATATTGCCCCCATCAGCTCCGTATTGCCCTCACATTGCCCCATCATCTCCATATTGCCCCCATCATCTCTATATTGCACTCACATTGCCTCATCATCTCCATATTGCCCCCATCAGCTCCATATTGCCCCCATCATCTCTATATTGCCCTCACATTGCCTCATCATCTACATAATGCCCCCCATCAGCTCCATATTGCCCTCACATTGCCCTATCATCTCCATATTGCCCCCATCAGCTTCATATTGCCCTCACATTGCCCCATCATCTCCATATTTCCCCCATCATCTCCATATTGCCCTCACATTGCCCCATCAGTTCCATATTACCCCCCATCAGCTCCATATTGCCCCCCGTGCCCGTTTCCTACCTCCTACGGGCGCCCCTGGTGGTCCAGCGTCTGGCAGCTGGCGGGTCTGTGCCTCCTTCTGCACAGACCTGTAGCTGCTGTTGCTCCCGTGCAGTCTTCTGTTCAGTAATGCAGAGTGCTGGGAGATGATGTCATCTCCCAGCGCTCTGCATTACTAAAGAGCCGACGAGGGAGATCAGTAGCTACAGGCCTGTGGCATAGATCTCACTGGGCAGGGATGGGGTTAGTGAGTGCATCTCAAAGGGTTAAAACAAAAAATGGGTCCCAATGACAGGCACACCCCACAGAGGGGCAGGTGCCTATTCTGCCTTATGATAAATCCGGCCCTGATGACGGCATCTGACAAACATCCTAAGCGAATTATTATATAATATATAATATATATATATAAATCCTTGCTAAGGCCTCATCTAGAATACAGAGTACAGTTATGGGCACCAGTTGGTAAAACAAAAAATACATTATTGAACTGAAAAAAGTGCTGAGACGTGCAACAAAACTGATAAAGGGATTGGATGATCTGAGTTATAAAGAGAGCAAAACTGGACTTGTTTATATTAGAGAAAATACATCTAATGGGTGATAGGATTACCATTTACAAATATATTTAAGGTCAATACAAAGAACTCTCCAAGGAACTATATACTCAAAGAGCTGAGCAAAAAAAAACAAGATATCATCCATTAAGACTAGAGGAAAGGCACCTTTGACTAAAACAAAGGCAGAGTTTTTTTACAATAAAGGCAGTAAAGTTATGGAATACTTTGCTGTTCTTGCAAATACTGTAATTGCTTTAAATAAAGTAATGGACACTTTTCTAGCTTAGAGCCAATATTTAGAATTATTACGATTGGTTTCAAAGCAAATAAGATGTTGATCCAAGTAAATATCTGACTCCCATATCCAGTCATGTAGGAACTTTTATACCTACTTGGGGCTTAATTGAAAATGGCTTCAATGTTTGTTTTTCAGCAATCCTCTGGATCAACAGGAGTGGTATGGCATTGGCTGGTCTTGATGGATGCATGTCTTTTTGCAGCCTCATCAACTATGTTAAAATGTAACACCTTGAAACATCCATACAGTCGCACACTGCATATATATATATTTTCACATAGGTGTCAATCAGACACAAAGCAAAAAAAAAATGTATTTGCACATTTTACACAGAATTCCAATTACTATTTTCCTCAACATATCATATTCCAGGCCATTCACGTGAACAAGTGCACCTGTTTTCATAATTTTAACCCCTAGTATGCTAAAGATAAATCTACACAAGAAACACAGGCTATATTTAACTATTTGAATGACATGTGGTGCTCAAAGCAGTTCAGTGACACTAATGGTATTCAAAGGGTAGACTGTCAGATATTCTTCTATATATTTGGATATTCACAGGCTATTCTAGAAAGGGTGGATCATTGACAGTTGGTTATCTAACACATATCAGTATTTTATTGAATAGTCACTTGAGTAAATGGGATAATATGGATGTGTGTGTGTGTGTGTGTGTTTCTATCTGTTTATATATAATTCATTTTGTATACTTCTCACCCCCATTGTGTACAGTGTGACAGAATATGTTTAGTGCTCCATAAATGATTATATCATAATAATCATAATAAAAATAAGCACATGGGAAACCTCAGAACCTATTAACCTTTAAATGACAATCATACAGGCTTGAAATTTAAATGTAAAACCATGAACTCACAGTTAAAGGGATAGTAATGTTTAATTTTCACTTTCTTTAATATTGTAGATATGAAAAAAAGAATTGCAATAATGCAAGTCCTGTCTCTTAAACCTTTATGGTTTGAGAGATACAATCGGGTAAAGCTTCCCCCTGCAAGCCGTTTCAGAGAAGCCTACCATCTAGCTGACAGCAGGAGATCCTGGGGCTGGCGGTGGCTCTTCAGCAGAGCCGAAATAGCACGAACTAGAAATAAATACTTCATTTGAACAGTCTACAAAGTGTGCTTGCAAACCAGGCACACTTTGTAGACCGTTCCAATGAAGTATTTATTTCTAGTTCGCGCTATTTCAGCTCTGCTGAAGAGCCACTGTCTGGTCAAATAGCCAGAATCTCCTGCTGTCAGCTAGAGCGCTGACTTCTCTAGAATGGTTTGCAGGGGGAACTTTAGCCGGTTATATCTCTCAAACCATAAAGGTTTAGAGACAGGACTTGCATTAATGTAATTCTTTTTTAATACCTACAATATTAAAGAAAGTGAAAATGAAATGTTACTATCCTTTTAACTGATAGTGTCAAGCAAAGCACACAGGAAACATATGCAAATCTGCCTAACGTTTCTGGTTAAGTCATTAATGCACTGTTATCACATCCAGTGATGCTTACACAGTAGTCACTTACCTGGAATGCTGGGTCCTCCTACTTTCATTTTCTCCAAGACATGCCAACAAGCAGGAAGAAGGGGAGAGACAAGACACTTCATATCAGGCTGTGAGCAACCTGTGGCTCACCAGCTGGTGTTGTACTACATATGTCATAATCCTTAGCAAACAAATGGCTGTCTGAGGATTATAGGTGTTGTAGTCTAACATGTATGTTTGCTTTGCTTTCTCCAGCTGGAAGATGGGAAAGAGATGCAATATGAGGAGCAGGAATCTCTTCCCTCCAACACTATATTGCTTTCTGTCCATGCTTCTAGTCACTGGGGTGCATGGCTTATCTCCTGCACTGTTAAAGGTGCAGCGTCATCACCAAGTGAAACCTTTTTTTTTGCTTTGCTCACATGAAGTAGTCAATCATAGCACAGCATATTACATAAAAAGACATGCTCTGTAGCGCTCAGTGGGGGTATGATTAATTATCCCCCAGTCCTACTGATTTTCCCTTAGTCACTGGCAGATACTTGGAGAGCATACTTATGTCTGTCTGGGGGTGAGTATTATCACGACTGAGGGCTACTGCACATGAGAGTTTATGCAATGCTCTGTGCTCTGATTGGCTACTTCATTAGTGCTAAGCAAGTCGCAGTCATTCCCTGGGTGATTAGATTTGTTCTCTGTACTTCAGCTCTCCTGTAGGAAAGGATGGATTTTATTTTTAAACAGGGGGAATGAAAGAGGCGAGACAAGATGGAAAGTGGGGATGGAACCCCCTGTTCCCTATGGTAGAGCCTCCTCTGTATGTATCAGAGGTGTAATTCATTAAATGAAAGAGGTGCAGTTCTGGAGCAAAGACAGTACCATTAGGGACAAATTATAGTTCCCATTGATTTAAGTTATGTTTTCAAACACTTGAATTGTGAAGTAATGCTATGAAGGCCTCTGACATTCAATGGGTTAATACCTCAGTTTAAAGTAACAGTAAACCCTTTATCCTAAACTAACTTAAAACCATGCCATTGTGTCTCTGACTACCACTAAAATGCTCTAAGAGTTTAATGAGGAGATTTTGGCTTTGCTCAGCTGCACTGGTGCTGTGGAGCTTGAGAAGTCAGTAGTTTGATCAGGCAGGAAGTGGACAGCTATCACCCTACCCTTCACCAAACAGCATAGGAATGAGCATGTGATGGAGTGAATATTAACTCCAGAGCTACTGGAGCATTTTAACAGTAGTCAGCCACAATGCTCAGTTTTTAAGTTAGTTTAGGAATAAGGGGTTGCTGTTTCTTTAACTTAGTGAGAATGTGGGGAATTTTTGCTTCTTATGGTGCAGCTGGTTTGCTGCAAAAATACACCTCTTTAGTTTATTGAATTGCGCCTTGTACATTATGGTGCAGTTGGTTTGCTCCAGTATTGTTCCATGTCTTTTTAGCACATCAGCTTCACTCAGACCTCTTCTGTTAGTGACAGAGAAATACAGAGACTCCCTTAAATAAACTTGTAGGAAATTCAGATGAGACATTTCTGTCATCCAACACTGTCACACAATACATGTGGAAATAACATGACAAGTATATATTTAGCATACTTGCCAACATTATAAAAACATTTCAAGGACACTTTCCTCTAGACAGTCACATTACAGACCACAGCACAGTGTAGAGCAGTGGTTCTCAAACAGGGCGCCATGGCACTTTGGTATGCCATGAATATCTGATTATTGTGTCTCTTCTCTTTCTATAAAAGCTTTGATAACAATCTGATTTATGAGTGCCAAATCTATATTTATGGATACTGCTCCGTACAATATGTTTGTTTTTGATATTCTAATTATGAGAGATTCCAGACTGTGTGATAAGGGTGCCTTGAGCAAAAAAATATTGGTATAGAGTGAATTCCTACTTACCTGGGAATTCAGTTTCTTTGTAAATCTCAAGGCAGCAAACTTAGAGAGAACCCCATCCCTCTGAACAAGTAAAAAAAAGCACAGAGAACACTACAAGATGCACCTTATAAATTGTCCATCACCCTCAGCCTACTAGTGCATTACAGAAGTTAGAAGAGAAAAGACTGCTGAACAGCTTTATTAGGGTGGGTAAACATGCATGCTGCCTTGGGATTTACAAGGAAAAAAGAATTCCCAGATAAGTAGAAATTCAACCTTTCCTTGCCATCCCAGGAAGCACATTAAGAGAAATGTAACAAATAGCTAAAGGGCAGGGATTAAGACCCAATAGCCTGACAGCTGCCCCTTCTGATGTTAGAAGGTCCAGATGGTAATGTTTGCAGAATGTGTCAACACTCTTCCAGGTTGCTGCTCTGCAAATTTGCTCCACCAAAGCCCTTTTCTGCCCAAGATGCTGCACTGGCCCTTGTAGAATATTCCCTAAAGGAGAGAGGGGGATCCATCCTGCAGTTCCATAGTTGATAAGGATAGTTTTCTATATCTTGGATATACTCTTGCCCTTGGACAGACCAGAGAAAGAAAGAAGCAATTTAGATGTCTGCTGGCAGGACTAAAACCAGCCTAGGTAGACATGGATACATTTCTTCAGATCCAGAGTGTGATGAAGGTTTTTGATGCCTGAGCTAGTGTCATGGAGTAGAGGAGACAGGACCACCTCCTAAGCATGATGGTAGGTGGAATCTACCTTGGGCAAGAATTCTGGAAGCAGTCTAAGGACAGCACTGTCTGGATAAAAAACGAGGAAAGATTGCATGGATTTCCCCAATTCTATGAGCTAAATTTATAGTGAGTAAAAATTCCAACTTAAAGGCCAGGAACATGACAGAGACTGATCCCATATGCTTAAAAGGATGGACTCCCAATTTCAGCTTGGACATAGTTTTAGTGAATCGTCTGAGAATTGGATGATTTGCTATTGGAGAGTTTTGTGGCGATCCTAATGCAGAAATCTGAACATTGAAAGTAGAGGGATGGATTCCTGCTTTAATTCCCTAATGAAGAAAGTGCAGGATGGCATTCAGGTCAGGGGACACAGGTGACAATTCTGGGTGCAATGTCAGGAGAAACCCTTCCAACTTTTGAGGTAGAGCAAATAGGCCCCGTTCTTCCTCCTGTGCAACAAGGTTTCAATAACCACATCAGAAACTCCATGAAGTTTTAGGAGCTGTTTTTCATCAGCTAGGCCATCAGCGAGAAAAATTGTGGATTGGGATGGAGGATCTGGCACTGATTAAGAAGATCTAGTCTCACTGGAAGATGCATAGGTGGTTTCACTGATAGTTGGTGGAGGTCTGAAAATCTGGCTCTTCATAACCGTAATAGTGCAGTGGGCATAACTGTGGCCTTCTCCTGCCTCAGCTTCTTCAGGACTTATAGCAGAATCAGTAGAAAAATGGACCACAGGAGTAGAAATGTTAGAACAAGAGTTCATACTCTAAAACTAGAGGGAAACAGGCTTAGATGTAATGTAATACAGTTTTACTTCACAGAAAGGGTGTTAGATAAGTGTAAAAGCCTACCAGCAGAAGCTGTAGAGTTTATTACATTGAGGAACTTTAAGCATGCATGCGGTAGGCATAAGGCTATCCTGAACACAAGACAAGACCAAGGACCAAATAAGTTTTGAGGGCTTTACTGTAGGAAAAATGTGCAAACTAGATGGGCTTAATGCTTCTTATTTGCCATCAATTTATGTTTCTATATTTCTATGTAGAAGTCCCATGATTGGAATAGAGCATCCACCACCTCCAGATTATCCCTTGGATCTAAGGGAAGAATCTTGCTGCTTTGGTGTTTTTTTCTAGTGGCCAGCAGGACTATTTATGAAGACCCCCATGACTGCAAGATTAGGAGGAAGGCTTCATGGTTGGTGGACCTCTCCCCTGGAGTATCTAATGTTGGGTCAGATTCAGGCTGCCCTTCAGATGTGTGGCTAAAATTTGCTCCAGGGAGGTTTTGCCCAAGAGCATATAGTTATGTTGAGCTTCACTAACATGGGACTTCAGGTGCCTGCCTTAAAGTTCAGGTACAGTCTGCAATTGTCAGACTGTATTCTGACTGATGTGCTCTGAAGTAGACTACTCCAGTGTCGAAGAACTTGCAAAACTACCCTGAACCTGGATTATTTCCTTGATTCTGCTGCGATCTAAACTTCCTGGATATAAAACTATAAATCTATGCACCCCAAACAGAAGTGCTGGCATCCATGGTGATGACATTCTGGATTGGGGTGTGCCACAGCAGGCCTGAAGACAAGTGGCTGCTGACTGGCCACCACCTCAAATTTAAGCATCTGAAAGTTTGACAGTGATCATAAACTCTTCTGGTTTGATGGTTTCCATTACAGATCTTGACATCTCTATTCTGAAAATCTGCCTTCTTAAGGACCTGTTGACAAATATCAGGTCTGTCCGCAAATGGTACCTCATAGAAACCTTTGGAACCAGAAGTAGGGGAGAATAATTGCACCTTCTTTCTTGCCCATCTGGAACTGGAATGAGCACATGGGAGCTGATAAAATGGAATATCTTCTGAAGACAAAAGTCTCTCTGATATTGTTAGGTGGGAAAAGAAGTCTGAAAGTAGAGGTCAGCAGGAGGATAGGTGAACTCTATTTTGTAGCCTTCACCATGGAGATTTATAACCCAGGGATCAGAGGTAATGTTTCACAAAGTTGAGAGATAATACAAAGGTTTGCCCCTTACTTTAAGGAGATCCTCATAACTTCTGCCATCAGGAAGAGGAGGGACGGGGACCAGCAGAAGATGATGAGGTAGACGCCCCTCTGCCTTAGGATCTAAATGATCTATCTCTTGCAGAGCGGTAAAAAGTGCAGATCAACTGCTCTGGGTAAGGCATATACTTGAAATGGCATAGAACATAAGCAGTTCTTGGTGGCTGTATCTGGCATTCAGGATCAAACTATCAAACTATCTACCCTTGAAAAAGAGTCCTCTGAGATCCACAAGCCGAATCCTGCAAGTTACTCCTGTGTGATCAACATCCAACCAATATCAGACCCAAACGAGGGAAGGTGAAGAGCAGCCAAAAAGAAAGCTAACTGCCCAGACCCCTTCCCTAGGATGGAGAAGAAACAAACCCTGTGCCTACTCCTGTCCAGGACAGAAATGCACTGGTGGGTTGAGGGGGAGGAACCCTTTTATAGGGTGGGGCTTGTAGCTTTTCATGCACTTTTATTCTGTACTGAGGTGGAGGATCTTTCTTTTAGTATGCTGCTTTGGATGGCAAGGTAAAAAACAAAACACAACAGACTTAACCCTTTGTGTCCCTGAGGGGTGTGCAGCTTATTGCTTTGCAAGCATTGCACACCCCTTCTGGCTATCATATCATTAAAACTGCTGTTTTACCAGAACATACATTTCCCACACCTAAATGATATAATGAATCTCAGAACTTTTTAACCATTTAATGATAAAGACATTGAATATGGTGTTGAAATTCAATTTTAAAAACAGGGACATCAGTATACAGGGACAAAGAGCCAAAATCGGGGAGTATCCCTGGAAGTCTAGTCCACACGTATGGTTCAGTGCTGTATACAGATACAAATCCATATCTCATTTTCTTTGTAATATTTTGTTTCAGATTTGGGATTTCAATGGTCACTGTCACCATAAATTAAATGCAGGGAGAGACCAAGCTGCTGAAATTTCCCAGATACTAGTGCTAAAAAGAACTATCTTGGTTGTAGGATGGGAAAGGTAAGCATATCTGTCTGTCTGTCTATCTATCTATCTATTTATCTATCTATCTATCTGTCTGTCTGTCTGTCTGTCTATCTATTTATCTATCTATCTATCTGTCTGTCTGTCTGTCTGTCTGTCTGTGTCTGTCTGTCTATCTATCTATCTATCTATCTATCTATCTATCTATCTATCTATCTGTCTCTGTCTGTCTGTCTATCTATCTATCTATCTATCTATCTATCTATCTATCTATCTATCTGTCTCTGTCTGTCTATCTATCTGTCTATCTATCTATCTATCTGTCTGTCTGTCTGTCTATCTATCTATCTATCTATCTATCTATCTATCTATCTATCTGTCTCTGTCTGTCTATCTATCTATCTATCTATCTATCTATCTATCTATCTATCTATCTATCTATCTGTCTCTGTCTGTCTGTCTATCTATCTATCTATCTATCTATCTATCTATCTATCTATCTTTATATCTATCTATCTCTCTGTCTATCTATCCATTGTGTCATATATCTTTTTTAATTTTTGTCATGTATATATTTAACAAGTCTTAAAGGCAAGAGACACAATGTAATATATTCAGGCAGCTAAAGAGTTACAATTCTGGTGCAGACCAATGGCACTGTAGGTGACAAATGAAAATTCTTATTGGTTTAAATGGGATTTTTAACCCCTTATATGCTCTAACATTCAATGTGTCAAAAGCCCCATTTAAATGGATAGGAATTTGGGGAATATTTATGTGTCCAATTCTGTACAGTTAGTTTGCACCAGAATTGCTCCTTTTATCTTTCTAAATATGATCCAATACAGAGATGAAATCCATTTAATGAGACTATAAATACTGTAGACCCTGTTCTGTAGAGTTTACAATCTATATGCAGGGAATAAATCATAAAGACAAAGTAGAGCAGTTTGATGAAAACAGGGCTGTCCAAGTTCAGGGCCACCAACAGGCCAGGATTTAAGAATTTTCCTGATTAACCCCTTAGTGACACATGACGTCCCATGAGCGTTACACTGGTCCCAGATGTTAATGACCGGTGACGGTCCTGGCACATCAAGGAATTCATTGCAATATAAAATAAAGCTCTGTGGTCCTTTACACCTGCCCCAGTACCAGATCAGGCGGTTGTTAAGGGGTTAAGCACAGTTGAGTCAGTAAAAATGAATGAGCCACTGATTAACTCACCTGTACTTAATCAGGGAAATCCTTACATCCTGGCCTGTCTGTGGCCCTTGAGGACTGAACTTGAACATCCCTGCCATAGGAGAGATATACACCTTCCCTTTGATTTAAATGGGACTTTTAACCCCTTGAATGTTGAATACTAGAAAAGGAACCAACACATTCAGGACTGAATTTATATCACAGTCTCCCCTAGGTAAGGCACTTTAGACACTCCTTAGCTCTTCTCATGGCCACACCCCACTCATCAAATGACCGTAACCTCTGTTCCATCCACTGTTTCCTGGCACAGAAAATACCCTTGGCCTACAACAAGCAATATCCAAAAAAAAGCTTTAACCCCATGGTTGCTAGAGAGACCTACAATGCACTGCAGAGCACAGCAAAGCATTGGATATCTCTCTAGAACCCAAGGGGTTAAATAATAGCATGCAATGGGGTATAAAACTGTTGTAGGAACAATTAAATTGCTTTTTGGCCACAGCCACAACAGAGAATATGGGTGTGGCCAGCACAGATGAGGCACCCTTCAAAATGTGGAGCTTTAGGCAGTTGCCTAGTCTGACTATTGAGAAAACAGGCCCTGATCACACTGGGGATTATGCACTAAGATGTATAATGAGGTGATAAAGCGGAGATGACTTCTCCAGTTCCTATGAGAGACAATGCACTAAAGATCTGCAAAGTTGGAGAACTCTGTGCGTTGGCTCCATAGAATAACATAGGAACTGGAGAAGTGCTATCTCTGGAGAAGTCATCACTTTATCACCTCATTATAACACCTTAGTGCATCTCCCTCATTACCTTGCAATGCAGATCTCTCTAGCATTCAAATGATTAAAAGCAGAATTGAAATCAATGGGAATTTAGAAAATTAGAATTTGTTCTACGTGGTGCAATTGGTTTGTCACAGAATTGATCCACTTCTTTATTATGCGTATGGCCCACTGAAGCTACTATAAGGAGAACTGCCACTTAAAATGAAAAGGAGTTATATTTATATGTAAATACTCTGTACTTCCAGTCAACAGCTGTAAAATGATTTCTTTGGCGCTATAACATCTGGTCATAAGCATGCCTTGTGGAGGAATTACAGAGACATTTCAATTATGTAGTAGATCTCAGAAGTGAGAATGAAATGTCTAAAATCATTGTCAGAGGTGTGAAAAAAGTAGATTTTGCCTTTCATTACAAGCAAAGAGTGGCTGTATGGCATAATCATAACAGTGTGTACATACTCATCAGTAAAAGTTTAACACTACAGTTTTTTAATTCACTTGTATTAATCTCCAAAGACCAAGTCAATATGTGTACTTTAGATGTAAGCATTTGAGTTATGTTTAAATCATCTACATTCGAGTTAGAAATTGGTGACCAATACAGATCATTCTTAGGAACTTTATACACTGAACTGTGTAGGTTATCGATGCAGGATTTACAATAAACTAAAAACAAAACAGGGCAGATTATTAACTCTTTTAGTGCCAGAGAGGTATGCGTACCTCTCTGGCACTCAAAGGGTTAAAGAAGAAGACGTAAAAGAGGATTGGTGGCTGACTGGGGATGGTAAAAGGCTGAGAACTGGTATACAGGGGGTATAGACTAGAGCAGTACCTGTAAGGGGGTCAGTTTTATCAAGGTCAGATAGTTATGATTATTCAATATTTATCATAATATTTACTTTTCATGCAATTTTTTCTGGAATTTAAAGCCTATTATTCTTAATATTTGGAATTTCCTCATATAGAGGGTCATTGGTTATCTGCGACTCGTTTCTTCTTCAGTGTTATGGCTGGGAGGTGACGTTACTCCAGGGCATTTTCTGTGCCCTGCATAAACCCACCTCCCATCCAACGAAAGAGAGGGAATGAAGTTATACTGAGACTGGCAGTATAAAAGCCAATCCCATTTGTTTTTTCCCCACAGTAGCCTGTGTAAGCATCCAGATAGGACATATCACGCATGGCAAAAGAATGGTTAAGGAGGGTATCTGGGTGTGTGGGGAATATGTTTTGGGACACTAGGGGACAGAAGGTGCAGGAAGGGCAAGGAAAAGGGGTCATGCCACGCCACTGCACCTGCCTCAACTAGGTGTACAGAAACAGGTATACATTGCCTGTTTTCTGAACAACTATGCACCATCAGAATTGCACCTTATTTCATTCGCATGCTGATGATGTCAGCTTACCTTAGCATGCTAACCTGTCCTCCTCTGGCAGAGGCAGGTTTAAAGAGAGCACAGAGACTCCAGTTTTTACCGTAGATTGGTGATGGATTGCCTTTTTACATAGAAATCGGGTGCAGGCAGTTTTGCGGCTAGGTAATGGCAAATGTACCTGCAATCCTCTGCACCGTGTGCTTAGTTTTATACTTGTAACTAGATAGAATACCAATGTTCTCCTTAAAAAATGTTGGAACCAAGATGGAACCCTGAGGTCAAGTAATTAAAAACAAGCGGCCTACAGCATTATCACTCAAGTTTTATTAGCCAGATAAAGCCAAAAACCCCTTTTGCATGATACCCTAAGAATCCAACGTCTTAGCATACAAAGCACATATTCTCTCTACAGTGCTGTAGCATGAGTGATCATATTTAGAAAGAAAAGGAGAGTAATTTGAGACAAACCAGGGGACAAATAAAAATTGGAAGAAAGAGATGAACGGCAGCATAGAGAAAATATGCCCCTAGTGTGAAAGCTGTATAATGACTATACTACAAGAGACCAGTATATCCCATTGTAACCAGTTCAGTGTGAATATACAATGTAACATTTACTGTTTCAAGTAAAAAAATATAATAAAAAAGTCATAGGCTGGGATTCATCAAACTGAGGGAAAAAGCAGTGTAAGAGCAGTGTATCAAATACACTGCTCTTCGCTGAGATCATTGATGAATACCTTCGGGTATTCATCAATGATTTGGAGTGTTTCCCTACTTTGCGTATGCGAACCAGGGAAAATTTAGTAAACTAGCCAGTCAGGGGGAAAACCCACACATAAGGATAAGCGAAAATGTGTACACGTGCCTTTGCCTCATTCATTGGAATGGGTTCCGCCAGCTTGAAGCTAGCAGATCAAATTGGTGGATCCATCTGGCCATCGCTTATTGAAGAATAAGCAATGCCACATACATTTCTTAAGTTGCTGAATTGGAAAATGGTTAATGCGCAAAGAAATCCTCCAATTTTCATGTGCATTAAGCCATTCCACGTTGATGAATTCCGACCTTAGTGTTAATTTATAACTACCCCTTTAAAGCAGCCAACTTTGGAATTTAGCTTTCCACATTCAGAGATATTAAAAACAGAATTTGCTGGTTGGGTGATATTACCTAATATGGATCAGCAATAACTGAGAACCCAGAATCTTCATTTCTTCTTATAGTAAAGGGCACATGCACTATGAATGTATATTACTAACTGATATGTAGTATTTGACAGATCATTCTGTATACATACAAATTTGTATCTGATATGAGAAATAAACATTGTCAAAATTCTGGTAAATTTAATTGAGTCTTTTAATACTTGAATGGGGATGTTTATTTGACCTCTGTGGAGCATTTGATTGGCTCTAGAATTTTTCTTTTTTTCTTTCTGAATGCCGAAAAACCATTTAGCACTGGGACCCACATATGGCATATCACTGTTTAATACATTTAGCTCAATGCATGAGAAGACTGTAGGTGCAGGCACGTACCTTTTGCCTAAAGGGACTTGTAGAAGCCTGAAGCTGTAAATCTCAGATATTCAGCTATATGTCAGTATCATTTAGATATAACTCTACAAACTAAACAGAAAATACTGGAAGTTGCTGCATCTGTTTGCCAAGCATCAGACAGCTTTTTTTAACCTACCATTTTGTCTCCCCAAGGATCATCACTGTTTTTCGCCTGAACACTTTAACGCAATACCTTGTTCAGCCTTCAGAATGGAAAGGAGGGGTTCAGCACCGTGATGATATCTCATGTGCAGCATTTTTGCCCCCACAAAGTCTGGTCACAGGTAACAATATAATATTAGTACAATATGGATTATGCATTGATTTTCATCACCAAGTCAAGGGTAGGAAATCTGCAGCTAACCAGTATTTAGCTGCTACTTCCATGGTTTTGAGACAGTCAATGACTGGCTTAGAATGGTTGCAGTACAACAACAGCTAGAGAACCACATATTGTTCACCTCTGACCTAATGGGAGTAGTGGGCCTTATGCAGGAATTAAACATGAGATGTTCTGAAACAAATCAACTTCACCAAAGGGGAAAATAAAAATTCCCATAGATTTAAAAGGCGCTTTTAACCTCTTGAATGCTAGAGAGGTCTTCAACTATTTGCATTGGAAACAATCAGGTTTAATAGGGTTTAAAGCCCCATTTAAATATGGGAATTTCGGTGGCGTTGCCTTGCCCCAGAATTCTAATTCTTGTATATTTCTGAATGAGGTCCATTTTGTGAAAATATCCTGTCAGAGTAGAGCAACATTCCCATTCTGCATAGTAGGAAAGAAATCTGGCATAGATCAGTATATCACAGTAGGGCACTCTGCTTTTGCATCCCCTCCCAAAAACATTTATTTTTTATCTATTCATGAGGGATTGAGCAGAATAATAGGTTTTTGGGGGTGTTTATGACAGCAGACTGAAATATATTTTCCTGATATTTTTATTTCAAAAAACATTAATTTGTATGCAAGTTAATAAAGTCACCAGCTGCATTGTAAGTGATGCATTAAAGGAGAAGTAAATGTTTGTTAAAAATATATATAGAATACAGGACTTTTTCTACTCAGTGACTCAGAAGTTATTACAGTTCAAACCATTGATGTGTTTATATTAAACTGTAAGCAACAGTGCTTCTTGATGTCCAGCCAGTTATTCTTCTGGGTTTTATGGAGAAATGTCAGTTACTGGCTACAAGTATCCTTCTGAAATGTCGCCCATTATTGGGCGACCAACAAAAGGATGCTCTAACAATGTTGCCTGGTTGAAAAGGGCAACATTTTGATGTAGCAGGCTTAAGTGTGGAGACATCAGAATGATGCTCGCATAAGTGTTGAGTGCTGTTTTGTTGGTTGGATTGCTATCACCCTTCCCATCACTACCACGTTTTTTGCTATGAATGAGTTACTACAGCATCCACTATATTCCTGTTTCCTCACTGGTCGTATTGCTATTACCCTTGGACAAATTACCAACAAAATTTACAGGGACACTGACCTGGAATTACCAGGCTGAAAATCAGCTCTGATTGAATGCTAGAGCGGTCTCCAGTTTATTGTTTGCTTCGCTCCATTTTTCTTAATTGACAACCCAGAGTTCTAAGCTCGCCCTTCAAGTTGGGCCAAATTAACACACATAAAAACAACAGAAAAAAAGAATATGTTGAGTTAATAGCATACATAATCACTAGGATGTTGGCCAGTGTAACAAACAAAAATGTGAATCTGTATGGCTTGTATGCCTACAGCTTACATAGTAATCAGTTAATCAGTACTTGTACTGTCCTGTTAGTGATTAAGATGGCTGTAATGCACAGACCACTTAAATGAAAAAAAATGGGTAAGATGACATCAATTAGCCCTTAGTACATATTCAGATCAGCCACTTATTTCCACTCCAGGCCTTAATCAGACTTTATTGCAGTGGTTCTCAACAAGAGTGCCATGGGCACCAGCTAAGTAAGGGTGCCCCTTTTTATGAAGAATTCGAGAGAAAATGTGAATACTGGGTTTTACATTTATATAAAAAAATGTGTACAAAAGACTTGTCATTCTGACCTACATATATACATTTATGTATTTGCCTCCTTCATTATGTCACTGACACATGCCTTTAAAATGTTAGGGGTACACTGAAAATTGCAGACTTCATTTTAGAGGTGCCTAGAGTGAATCTAAATTGAGAACCACTGCTTTAGTGCATATGCTATATATGTGGGGACACAAAACTACCAGAATTAAGGGCCAAGTAAAAATGGGAAACATTTAAAGGTTCAGTCATTTACTTGTTAACCTCTGGGAGAAGGCACATTATAATCTTAGACCTAACTCTACAGGTCTGCTCCAAGTTTCTTGCCCCACCTCCTGCGAGAGCTGAAGTTGCTGGAAATGCCTGTTGGCAGTACACATTGGTGTGACATCACAGGCAGCCAATAGGAATCATTAGCTTTTTCTTTGGAGCTCATAGCACTAGCTCTGGGGATGAGCAGCTCAGCATGGATCTGCTCACTGAGGGCTGTAAGTTTATAATGTTGCTTCTTCCAGACCTGAAAGTAATAGTAGTAATTAACTAGCCTGAACATTAACCCCTTGAGGCGCAGAATATTTTGCAATGCATATAAGGGATTTTTTTGTAATTTCTGTAACTTCTTTTTCCTAGTCCATGAGGAATCATTGGGTAAAGTATTCTCCTGCCAGGAGAGCATGGCAGTTGCATAAAGGGTGGAGACTCCTACTTTACCACTAGCAAACATGCTCAGTTTTAACATTTATCAAAGATCAAAAACAGAAGTGATGCAGGAATGGAGGGCAACCTGAAACAGATAACTCACAGAAAGACAGGAAAATAAAAGCCATCCCTTGCATTTGACATCTGGTAATAAGGCAATACATCTTTTAAAAAGGACAGAGCTGAAATCTGGCGCTTGCTATAATTAAGTCTTTTCTGAAGTCCATTCTGAAGGGAAGCCAAAATAACAAGAAGACTAAAGGGATGCAGCTGCAACCCTTGATCTTCACATCACTTGTAAAACAAGGACTCTACCCTATGATATGCCTTTGATGAAACCTGCTTGCAGGCCTTCATCATAGTTGTGGTGACAGAATCAGAGAAACCTTTCTTCCTCAGGATACTGGCTTTAAGGGACAAGCCATCAAAACCAACTTCTCCTCTGGGTAACACAGAAGACCCTGAGTCAAGGGGTCTGAAAGGACTGGAACATGAAATGGCCTGGCTACAGAAGCCTTGAGAAGATTGCAAGAGACCCTGGACATAAAGAAGCGACATGGAGTAAAGGATATAAAATCTATGCTATACCCTTCCAAGATCACCTGTAACACCTACTAATCTGCCACATAGACACCATGTAAAGAAACATAGATGATCTCTGATCACCTGAGGCAGACCAGAGCCCTGTGAGACATGCAGAGGTAGACTTTTCAACTAGTGGCTTTGAGGTAGGCTTCTGGAATGCCTACGCCTGTTTGGGTTTCAGGGAAGGGCACACCTGGGTTAGTGAAGGAGTAGACACCTAGGGAGCAAACCCATACTGGTGGGGGTAATGAAAATCCAGTCTTTCATGGAAAAAGGGAACACTTGGGAATAACCTGAGGTAACAGGGCACTCTTGCCCCCAGTAGCATGGTCTTCTCCAATTCTGGGCCAAACAACTGCATCCTTTTAAGTGGGAAAGAGACCAAGGACTTCTTGGAAGACTGCTCTGCAGACCACATTTGTAGACAAGGGGCACGACTCACAGTAACAAAGAGCTCAAATACACTCCCAGAGAACTGAGCAGAATCAAAGGCCACTTCAATAAGATACACATTAGCTTCAAGATTCTTAGAAACAGCAAGAACAATGTCCTTCTTAGGTGAGTCCAAAGCCTATAAAAGTTCCTCCACCCCAAATAGCAGTGGCCCTTGTCACCCAAGAAACAGTGAAGGGGGGATTTAAAGTGGCCCCAGAAACTGCAAAATTTACTTTAAGAAAATAATCCAGATGATTATCTTCCTTGTCCTTGAGTGGTGCTGCAAGCAGTAGTGCTTTAAGCTTAGAAATGTGAGAAATTGGAGGTTCCACCATAGGGGGGTAGCCAACTGTAGTAGTGTATCAGGAAAGATGCGATATAAGAGAGAAAATTGCCTAAGAATACATTTTTTCTTATCAGACGTTCTCCATTCCTCCAGAACTACCTGGTCCAACGAATGATGGGGGAAGCGGCATTTGCTGCCTTCTTAATGCACCTCTTAAATATATATGGGGATGAAGAACTCAAAATCATAAGCTTCAGTGACCTTCATGATCTCAAAAACTGCTCTGATAAGACCCTCAGCGGGTGACCCAGGTTCTTCCTCAGATGAATCCACAGGAACAAAAAGGAATCAAAACTGTCCTCATCAGTTTCTCCCTCCTAATCGTAAGACTCGCCTTCCAAGGGAACCCCCCACACACACATAATGACTAAGTGGTCTTTAAGAGTGGATGACATGGTCCTGGTTCAAGGACTCAAGGATCCCCTGAATAAAGGAATGAATATTATTCACTGAGGAAATAAGGACTTTAGCCAATGCAGGCTCCTATTGAGAAGAGGGGCACTGGAGTGTTTTTGTAGGGTGCACAGAACTATAGGGATATAATCTACCAGAAAAGTCCCTAGGAATACTAGTCTTGTATGAGCAGCAAGGGATTAATGGGGAAACCCCAGAAGTCCTGGTGGGTTTTTTTTTTACCAATATCTCCTTTGTGCTCAGGCATAGCCAGGAGAACCCCAAATAAGGAAAACAGGACAGACATATAACACAAAATACTTATCTGCCTGAAAGGAGTTTAAGGTGAGAAAGTCCAGCATTGTGGAACACATGTTTCAGGAGAAAGTAAGTGGACAGGGATGCTTTCTCCCCTTCCTCTTCCCTGAGGCCTGGGAAAAAATGGGCCTCACGGGAAATGCAATTTGTCCTTTAAAATGTTGAACGACTAGGAGGCTCTCCAGCTGTCACATTCAATCATCTCCCTGGCAATAAGAGGGTCCCCAGAGGGTGTTCCCCAATGTAATATTAAAACTATACAAGTATAAGCCCCCTCCTGCTCACCAGAGCCCACCCAGTGCAGCAGGTGCCTTGACATTACTACAGATGCCCCATCCAAGTATCCATTTCTTAAAGGTGCCTCTGGCCCGTTGTAAAGAGTAAAGTAAAAAACAGGCCACCTCCAGTAAAGGGGAATGGCCCTGACAGAAATAAAGAACAGAGTGCAGAACTAGCAGTTTTACCACAGACATCAGAATTTGGCTGCTAGACAGACATACATACATGAGGCATACTTACACGACTTGTGCTCCCTGAGTCTAAAATCCTCTTCAGTCTTCAGGCTTATGTACATAATAAGCAAGAGAAAGAGGAAATGGCTAAGAGAGAGAGACATCCTCTAAAGGACCCAGGTCTCTTAATAGTCCACCAAGGATAGAACAGCCCCATATAAGCTACGAAAACAAAAACGTTAGCTATATAATGTTTTCCATGACCATTCTCCTTTGAGGTATGGTTAAAGTGGAGTAGGGGGGAAGTCTCAGCCTCCAGAGAGTTTCTTTATGCAACTGCCCTGTTCTTTTGGCTGGAGGATACTTTACCCCTTGGTTCCTGTGTTCCACATTGGATGAAAGAAAAAACATATGAAAGAAACCTGAATATTTCATATCAAGAACAGAAACATTAAGCATTGTTTTCTTGATATGTTTCCAGTGAATCTCTTTGCAATGCTCAGGTAACATCTCGTGCATTCTAGGGGTTAAAAGGCTTTTGAAATCAAGTCCAATTTAATGGTGGTAAGCCATGTGCATTCGTATTGATTTGTATTTTTGATTGCCTCTCCAAACTCAGGCAGTTATGATGGGGAAATGGTTGTTTGGAACAACAATACAGAAAATGCTTCCCGGAAATTACACCCTGACCCTGGAAGAGTTTTAAAATCAAAATCAGGTGAGAAACTGGGGCAGATCGTGGGTTACGTTTACCACTTTCAGTGCAAGAGGGGTACGCAACGCATTGCAAAGCAATGCGTTGCATACCCCTCTGGCACTGAAAGGGTTAACACTTTGATGCAAACCTTTCTGGTCCTTAAAGTTTTAAACTGATAGTAATGCTGAATCTGTAAAAAATAAATATAAGGTTTATCCTGCTGAGTAAAACAAAAGTACACTCACTGCTAAGAGGTGTTTTATTAAAAAATTATTGCAGCTCAAACTAACATTTTCTGGGTGCAGTATTTCCATTGGCCAGAAATGTTATGGTAATGCTGTTGCTACAGCAGTCTATGGACAGATATGGAGTAAACAAAGAGAAATCAAGATTGCAACAACTACAATTTATTAGCTATTTAGCATAAACTTTGCTGAACTCATCAAAGCCACAAGGCCAGCTCTGATCCGGAGTGACTCCCTACAGCCCCGGCTACAGGCTCTGACAGACAAGACGACACTGGTAGGGAGTGCTTCAAGAAACTCACTAATCCTAAATAACCAATTCGCCCAAGGATCTTTGTAATAAAAAGTACTTTATTTTACATTATTAAAAGCAAATCCATGTCATACTGAAACTGAAACAGACACACGGAGATCAAACATCAAAAGGTACACAAACTGCTAATGTAAAATAAAGTATTTTTTATTACAACGATCCTTGGACGATATGACTTTTTGGAATGAGCGCATCTGTTAAAGCATTTGCTTCCAATGTCGTATGGACAGATATGGTCAGCTTACGGTAACCCTTCATAGGATGCTGTAAGAAGTTACTGCACATCAAAAAATGCATACCTGAGCTGAAATAACATTTGAATAAGCCCTCTCTCATCAGTGAGAGTACCCTTGTTTTATTCAACAGGATAAACACTACAATATATACTTTATTTATCAGTCACTACAGTTTCTCATCCAAGCTGGGGATATATTTAAATTCTAAAGGAGTTTAGTACAACCATTATGTTGCATCCTTCTTACTGACTTAATTGAGTACAAAAGCTTGGTCAGGCCAAGTACATTACAGCTTTAATTAGTATAATAGTACTTCAGTATTAATTATGTTGATGCCATTCAATAAAGGATTTACATATTGCCTGCTTACACATCTATATGACTCTAAAATTAAGCTGCAATAATTAATAACCTGATTGGCACTGATTAATCCCTTAGATGCTCCAGAAGTCACTAGCACATTGCTTCACACTATACAGACCTTTCGATTATCTGTGGGGGAATGCGTCCCTTGTGTTCTGCCGAGGATTATGGTGTCATAAAAAGCTTCATATTTATGTTAAATATTGAGCAATTCTGCATTAAACCAGCAACAATACAGGGAACAAATAAATATTCTTCCCATAGATTTAAATGTGTATTTGTACCTCTTGAATGCTAGAGAGAGCTCCATTACATTGTAATACCACGCCAACTTTTAACCCCTTACAGACCAAGGACGTCATGGTGAATGTCCCTAAAGGACCCATGATGTACATGTACGTCATGGATTTCAGGGCTCCCCAAACAGCTGAGCAGGGAGCGCTGAACCAGGATTGAAAAATGGTCCATGGTTCTTAAGTGACCATTCACGAGCGGCTGGTACTTAAGGGGTTAAGATGCTTCTTACTGTGTTGAACTTTTAAATCCTTTAATGTTAGAGAGTTCTGCAATGCATTGCAAAGCAATTGAAGGGGTTAAAAGTCATCTTCTATATAATAATGTGCTAGGATGTTTGTCAGAAGTCGTCATGCACAGTAGAGACTGCTGCGCGCGCTGCAGTCATGTGCAGTAGTGACTGCCCGCTCTGCAGTCATGCGCAGTACAAACTGCCCGAACTCGCCGACAGCTGATACAGATCGGGGCACTCTGAATTCAGCCGCGGCGCGTTCGGGCAGTCAGTACTGCGCATGACTGAAGTGCAGCCAGTGAGAAGAGAGGCTCTGGGCACCAGCCGAGGTTGCGGGGTGGCACTGTGGCCCATGTACAGGGACTTTAAAACTAGTATTTAAATAAATGTTTGTTCCTTACAATGCAGTTAATTTGCTCAATAATTCCCCCACATTTGTTTGAGTGTAAGGAAAACTATCACTTATCTGTCATGGCTGATGAGATGGCTCAGTTGGTTAATGCACCAGCTGTAGAATAATCTCCTCAAGTCACAAGGTTGCAGGTTCTAGTCCTGGCAAGATCAGCCTTTTACCCTTCTGTGGTAAGTAAAATGAGTCCAGGACATACATGAAAATGAGTAGATAAGGTCTATATATTCTTCCTGGTAAAATACTTTCACAAAAAAAAAAAAAATATATATATATATATGGTTCTGCATGGAATCCATTTTAATTGCATAATAGAATGGCCATTCCACTGCATACGTTTAATACACCCAACTTGCACTCAAAGGTAACAATGCAAAATCACATTAATCTCCTCTGGTCTTTACAAAGTTAAAATGGAAAACTGAATTGATGCCTTCATTTCTATGTCAGCAAACATAAATGAAGGTTTTATGTTGTTGTTTAGGGAAATATTTGCAAGCGGTAAAAATAATTATAGGTGAAATATTGAAGGACCGCTATTATATTAAAATGAACCTGTCCCTCTGAATTATTTTACATAGCTGCAAACTTATTTCCACATTGCTACTGCAGAATGCTAGAAAAAAATGCTAGCACATGCATCCTACCTGAAAACTTTCAAATTGAGCTCACCCCGAGTTCTTATAAATTCTAACTCCAAAGTTCCCTACAATACAGGTTCTCTGCAAAAGGTCCCTTCTGGCTCTTTCAAGAGAGTGCTAATCAGTCCTCAGGGAGCCATTAACAGATATTGCTGCTTTAACACATACAAGATGAGCAAGACTTTGCCTTTCTGGTATAAATGGCACACATTTAGGGTCTAAAGAAGTGGTTATTTGGAGCAGATTAGATGAAATAAAATATTGAACTTTATCACCCAGAGACCCTGACGCTGCACTGCACACATGAATACTGGTGACTGCCTTCTATGGCTTTGTGTCTCCACTTCATGCCATATACCAAAAACCAAGACAAGGAGAGCATAACCCACTATGTAAAGCAATATGCTGCTCGGCCCTCTGGTCCTCAAGGGGTTGAATTATATATAATAAACCAAAAACAAGCTATGCAATCATGATCTCTATAAGTAAATAGCTTTTTAATCCACATTTGCGACCTTCTGGCTTGACAAAGGTCTCAAATGCATACTGAAACGTTTCATTACATGTATAAGTAATATGTTTTCAATTAAGACCATGAATATGCAGCTAGTTTTTGATTTGATCAATATTTTTTGTTGCTCCCAGCCCTATTTTTAAATAATTCAGTGTGAGTGCCATTCATCTAGTATTTTATATGTTATATATATATATATATATATATATATATATATACATAAATATCCCAGTTTAGTTTGTGGAAAATTTCCAAACAAGCATAAACTAGTTTTGGGGAGGCTGTGTCTCCTTGTTGAAGGCCTTTTACACAAACTGAATTGGGCCAAAAAAGGACTTAAGGTCAATGGAGACTACCTACATCACTTACGTTTTGCTTACAATATACTCTTTACCAGTAGTCCTGAACAACTGTAAGAATGCATTGAAAACAGGAAAGTAAAAATTTTGATCTGAAGATGAATATCAATAAAACACACGTCATGTTTAATAAATTTACCAAACCAAGGAAAATCATAGTAGATGGACAAGAACTAGAAGAAGTTGACAGGTATGTTTACCTTGGACAGAAAATGTCTACAGATGAAAACACAATGATGGAAACTGAGCGACAAATACAATTGGGATGGCAAGCATTTGGAAATCTTAGTAGTACTGTCTTTAAGACAAATTTACCACTCTGACTCAAGGGAAAGGCTTTTGACCAATGTTTCCTCCCAGTCCTTAATGTATGGCTGTGAAACATGGACACAATGCTAAAGTCATACAGAAACTAAAGTATATTGCGATGCATTCTAAACATAAGAAAAATAGAGACTGAGAAACGTGTGCACGGATTCTTCAGGAAACAAAGGTCTATGACGTTATTGAAAGAGTGAAGAGTCTGAAATGGAAATGGACAGGCCACATAGCAAGAAGACCTGATGGCAGATGGACCAAACTAATTTTGGAATGTATTCCACTTGATACTAAGCACCCAAGAAGAAGACCAAAGACAAGATGGATAGATAAAATTACCAAATTTGTTGGCAACAAAATGCACAGGGCCGAAGATGTTGTAGGCTTGCCGAGGAGGCCTTCATCCTGCAGTGGATTGACAACTGAAGATGAGATTAAAAAAAAAATATATATATCTATATATATATATATATATATATATATATATATCAAAAAGCTGCTTTGCACTCACGGACTTACAAAACAACAAAATTTAATTAATACAGCACCCGGTAATAATATATTTTTTCAGCTTGAGTGCCATTCCTTTGATGTTTTATATGTATGTATGTTTTATATATGTGTTTTATATATATGTATATATCTATATATATCTATATATATATATATATATATATATATATATATATATATATATATATCTGTAACAGCACATGCGCAGTAGAGACTGCTGGAACGATGCAGTCATGAGCAGTAGAGACTGACCGAACTCTCTGATCCGGAGCGGGGCGCTCCGAACTGCTCACCGCCTGTCTCTGCTCCCGGATCTTGGGCAGCAGCCGAGGCCGATGTGTGGCACTTTAGCCCGTGTACACGGGCTTTCATACTAGTATACATATACTAGCCAGTTCAGGTATTATATGGGTTCCAGCTAAAGAACACCTGGTGCAACTAATGATGCCCTTTATTAGTTGCATCAGGTGTACTTGAGACAACATCTGTTTTGCATATTTGTGCTGTTGTGAGTTATTCTATTCAGGGGTTTGAATAATTTTGAGACTGGATAAGTCATTATAAGTTGCATTTTCAGTTGAATTTGGGGAAACCACTTGAAGCATTCGTTGTGTTGAGCTATTTCAGTTTCTTTTGTTTGATTTCTTGATTGCAAACAACTGAAAGTCTAAATTTTCACAATAAACCTGATATGCAATGAGGGTTTAATAATTGTGATTAGAACTGTATAGTTGTAATCAAAATTATTCAACAAGGTTTCTCCCATTGCTGAAAGTGTTTATTCAAAAATGACTGCAGACCAAACTTGAATTTTGTATGTGCAGTATCACAGTGGCCTGAAATTGTACAGTGACGTGGATGGTATAGCAACAGTGACACTGTACAATTTCAAGATACTATGATAATGCATCTAAAGTATGAGCTGTGATAACTTTTGAATAAAACATCTTTCAACAGTTGAGTACACTTGTTTTACTAAGGGGAATAAATCCTACAACATAATTCTTTTTACACTTTAAGTATTACTTTCCCTTTAATAACTCTTTGTTTAATAATCATTTACTTGTTCTTTAGCAATGAGACAGACATTTAATGCTATGTATGTAACTGATGGCAACAGCATCACCTGGTGAAAACAACAGAAAACAGCATTTTATTAAAAAAAAGTTTAGATGTAATAACTTTTGAATTAAAAAAATCCAAGCAATTAAAGTGCCAATGTCTTACTCAGTGGGATAAAAATGATCTATGTTTTTATAAAAAAATAAAAAGTGTGTTTCTCCATTAAGCAGAGTAACAGGTAATTGAAATCACCAACATGGCCTGCTTCTGTTTCCAGTGTCATTTCACCTTACAGTGAATAACACCATCCCCATGCAGGTGAATTCTGATCCCTTGTGATACAGCAGAACTGCGCTGGTTCCCATCCTCATCACATCTGGGCAGACAGCCATGCCTTAGTGTGCAGACAAAGGCGAATCAGCTGTTTGCACAGTGGAAAATACATTAAATGTTAAAAACACTTTAGTCTCACTTTATTAAAAGAAAAAGGGGCTCATCAAACCTCTGGTCTTCAAGGGGCTAATATTTTTGTTTTCTTTTTAGAATACTTGTACTTTAAGCCAATTATTCCTGTGCAAATTGTTTCTTCCACACAAAAAAGGACCTGGAGCGGTTCTGTGGGAAAATAACTGCTTTTAGGGCACCTAAAATGTAATGGAACTATTAACCCCTTGAAAGCTAGAGATATTCAGTGCACTGCTTTGCAATGCATTGAGGACCTCTCAAGAAGTCAGTGCATTAAAAGCTAATTTAAATTAATGGGCATTTTGAGAATGTTATTTGTCTTTATGGTGCATTTGGGTTGCACCAGTTCTTGGTACACTGGCTTCAATAAGGCTGTCGTTAGCAGGGATGGACAAAAATTCCCATTTTATTTCCACAGGAACTTTCATGAAAAATGCATCATTTTCTGCTTTTTTCCACTGGAATTCCCACCATAGAAACACCTAGAGATTTCCCTCGAGAACGGTTCCATTTTCTGTCTATATTTTCAATGGTAGTGAAAGTTCCCTCCTCATTCTATAAAAACCTGTAATATCCCACCATGCAGCATGTTGTAGAAAAGGAGATAATAAGAGAATGAAGCAGATAGAGAGAGAGAGAAACATAAAGTTGATTTAAGTACTTGCTTGTACAATATGAGCAACAGCAGGAGAAGCTGGAAGGTTGCTACTGTTGATTCAGAGGTGGGAGAATCCAGTAGCCACAGAGAAGGGAGCCCACTTCCTTCTACCAAGTGATCTACAATCCCCCATCATCTTCCCTAGAGATCTGGGGAAGTATTATAAAAAGGGGGTCTATGGATAGCAGTATCAGCAGCAGCATAGGTCAGCTGCTTGTACCTGCTGCTAAAGCTGTTAGTGAGCATTCTGTGGTGACAACAAATTTGTCATCACCAAGTAGTCCTAGAGAGCAGCAAGAGACTTGTGGTGGTGGTGGTGGTGGTAATGACAATGAAGGTGGTGGAGTAGAGTGTATGACAGCAGAGCAGAGTGGATGACATCATTGGATTTGGGAATGGGCATCACCACCATGATTACGGGTAGTGACATTCTGGCACTGGCTGCTGCTGTGATTTCTGCTGCTGAGTCATCAGATACAGATATTCATCTGTCACAGTAACAGGATGAGGACCAGACTAGTGTCACAGAATACCATGTTCAACATGGGATTGGGTTCAACCAGAAGTGATATGGGACTAGGACAGGTAGATGTGGTTCGATATGCCATTACTCCTAGACCTAACCCTACTGTTGATGCTGAGGCAGCAGTATTGGCACTTTCCCCAACCATTGCAGGTGCATCTGGAGTAAAAGAAAGTCATTGTTTGTTCTCCACCTCCTCCCTCACAAGAATCATTGGTGTGAGAACATATTTTCCTAGAGGCAGGCACAGTGTAATTATCAGTAACTGAACTGTGTACAAGGTGTGATGTTTATATTAAGCACGTGAAACCCTTCTCCCAAAAAATTAATTGAGTGCTGCTGTCACTATGTCCCTTGTTCCACCCCAAGGGCACAAAGAATGGGTGAGATAATCCCTCTGAAAGATAAGCAACCCCCCCCCCACACACCACCACCCCGAGCCTAGAAGTTTGATGACAAAGGTAACACCTGCATTGTCATTGATTCCTTTGCTATGGTTCAGGCAAAATATCTCCATTTTCTCCCTGGCACACTCAGGGTCCTCTTCTTCCTCAGCAATACCACCATTGCCCCCGTTACCACCACCACCAGCTGATAGAGAGTCTGTAGATGTCAGGATATAGTAGTCCATCTCCACCAATGCACTGGCCACACTGCAGACATTCAATTCTGATAAATATACAAGCTAGCAGCAGGGAGGATTCATTATTTTTATGAAGTCTTGTCACCCACCACCAACACCCAGTCACTTGTCCTTAACGAAGTGAACACCATAGTGACAACAGGTCCTGAAGGATGGTTTAACACTGTCAACATAAACGTCACAGAGGCAGTTATTTTTCTGCTTAATATGAGGACAGATGTGTCAACTGTGATTCTTCCTAATACTTCCCATTTCAAAGTGTTTCCACACACTGTGTTCATTGCATTTGCTGATGATAATTGCAGAGTGACTTCCTGCTCTCAAGGGAAATAACATTCTAACACTCCCATGATGTTAGAGAAAGTGCAGGAGCAGAAGCATAACTGGCCAGCTTCTTCTAACCACATGCATCTGAACGGTTGGTAGCTTGTTTTCATGCTGCTGCTGATGCCTTAGCATCACTTAGGGCTAGGGCAAGTGAGACCATCATCATACCACCACCTGTCTTATGTCACTGCTGATGAGTCCAGGCCCTCACATCAGCCTAATCCACCTAATTCTTAGATAACTCAGCAACAGGAATTACATCAGTAGCAAATGTCACAATGTCACTAATGGGTGCCACTGGGTTGCATAATTTTTCTGGTGCAGGGCATGTTTTTTTGAAAGCCTGAAAAAAAAAATAATTTTTAGACCTTGTTTTTACAAGCCTGAAGCCTGCAAATGATTTTTTCAGGGACTGCCTTGTTTTAAGTACACAATCAATTTTTTCAAGGTTAGCCTTGCTGTAAAATTCGGAAGATTTCACTTTCAGTAAACCTGTAAAAATTATTTTGAAATCTTTTCTTGCTGTAATCCTGCTATTATCTTTAAAGAGATTAATTTAAAAAAATAAATAAAAAAAAGGTTACACAATGTGGCAGATGTGTATGGTGGTTATGTGATTAATGTATATATTATGATTGCTAGGAAGGAATGGTAGACAAATTATTTGTATTACATTTAATCCAATATAACCTTGCATTATTATCAGATTATTGTCAAACATTAATCAGTGGCCCCAACTGTGGTAAATGGTGGCAACAATTTAGATCCATCCTACTCTTTCTCCTCAGCGCTGCTGTTAATAGTATGTGTGACCTAGGCTTCTCTGACTTGTCTTTTTTTGCCACTTCTGCTCCCTAATAATACTCAAATGGTATTAGATGCTGGTTCCATTTTAGAAATGGAAGTCTTCCAATAAGTTCACTAACAATATAAACAGCTGCACTGAAAACCTGCTCAGACTGCACACTTACTGGCAGGCAACGAAGGGTTTCAAAGGCAGTATGCTTAACTGCTGGCCATGCAATTGTTTTGTGTGCCAGCAATCAATTGGATCATCGTTTCTGCCTAGGAACATAGGTATCCTGAGTGTGCTGTAACCATCAATATGCAGCGGGTCCAGTTCTAGAAGCTATACAGTGTTTGTCAGTTACCAGCCCATACTCTGGTATAGAGAAATGCCACCACCACCACCACTACTACTACAAATGTTAGATTGCCACCTCTTAGACACATGAATAGCATTCTGTGATGATGAGAGGCCCTCCCTCTCTCTCATCCTCCACAATGCAACCCTCCAAACTATCTATCACCATATCTTTACATTCTGTCACAAAATCAGATTCTTCAGAGAGATGCTGCTGCTCATGGTTTGGCACAAATTCAGAAATGTTATGTTTAAACTGGGGTGTCCAACAAGAATGTATTTCTCGTTGTTTTTAATGGACACTATGCGAAGATCCTGCTCAAAGCATGCTAGAATGTTTCATTAGCTGGTAAAATTCATCAGCCATGCTCGTCGGTTTCTACTACAGCAAATATATTAGTGGTAGAATCTCCCTAATTTCTGCCTCTACAACTAACCAGCAAGGTGGCTTCCTCAAAAGCTTTCAGCAGCTAACATAAGTCACACATTAGTTGCCGTTGCCCAGGTGACAAAGATGCTCCTCCAATGCCTTTCCGTTTTGCATTGTATACTCCCTAATCACCTTATTTTGCTTGAAAAAACTCTCTAGCATGTACATTGTGGAATTCCACCTTGTAGGAACCGCCATTTTAAGCTGGTGATGGGGCAGGTTGTTTCTTTGCTATATGAAATATAATGCATTGTGAGCAGTGTAGGAACAGCTAAAATGGACCTAGATTTTGCAGGCGATATTTAGCATCTCTCTGACGGTTTCAGATTCTCAGAGCAATCTAGCCACAATTAAATTTAGGACATGGGCAAATAAGTGTACATGCGCCATATCATCTATTTTCAACTCAGACACAAAACCAGCTTTCAAAGAGCAGGGTACAAGCCATTGCTTTATCACCTGCTTTAGTTTATTTAACCCTTTCAGTGCCAGAGGGGTACACAACACATTGCTTTTCAATACGTTGCGTACCCCTCTGGCATTGAAAGGGTTAACACATGTATGGCTTTATTGGATTGTTTTTCAAACATCTGCATGTACAAATGGTATGGGCTATGCTACTACTGTCCATTAAAACATTGCCAGAACTAGAGGGCAGATTGCCCGTTGATCAGATGTTGCGTACCCTTGCAGCATACTGGTGGATGATAAACCCAGTGAGCAATGAAGTCATATAGTCTGTACTCTGGACACTAGTCCACATTTCTGTTGTCATGTGAATTTTCTTGCCTATGAGGTTTCCAGCCCTTTGTACATCACACAATTTGACCTGCTTATATAATTGAAAAATAACTGTGGCTTGGGATATGCCAGCAGAGTTAACTACATGTTTAAAATCTATTTTTTCTACAAACAAATAAGGCAGTATATTAATTGCCAATATTTTGATAACTTTGCCATTCCACAGACATACTTTGGGATTATTTTTGTGAAGTTTTTGACTCCTTTTCAACAACATAGCTTGTTGAGTTGGTGCTGGTGACATGTGTGGGCACTCTATGACCTTTGTCATCTAATACAACAAACTAAGTGTCATACTGCTCAGTGTTTTGCATTTAAAGTACAGTAACAGGAGTCCCAGATGTTATTGCAAATTAAGAATATCTTGGCACACTCTCTGACAAATCTACATCACTAATATGTGCCCCAAAGCCCGATGAACTGTTAAGAGTGCTTCTTCTTCTGCTAATCATGGCACCTCTAACATGTTTATGTTGTATCTCCCAATAAAATCTGTGCTTCAGATGAGGTTTCAATGAGGATTTGCCTAGGTGTGATCCTGCTTTTCCCCCTGCTCTGGGGGAGATGTTGTAATTGTACTAGCAGTAGTTGTCAGTGGTGCTGCACTTCCAACAGTAGCTGATACACTCATTATAGTTAGGGCTGTGGATGCTGATTACCTCTGTTGTTGATTACTCAACAATAGTGTGTGTGGCTGGGTGGGAGTTGGACATGCGAGCTGTGATGATGATGATGTTGACTGGCAGGATGATTGTGTATATTTAGGCATCTTTACTTTCCAACTGATCTTTCAAAGAGTTTATACACAGGCATGGTGCTGCTTTTGAATAGTGGAAGATTGAGCTTTTCCTTTCAGCTAATTTTCTGGCCATGTCATCATGTCTCACTCTTAATTTCATCTGTATTAGAAGTAGAGGAGGACACACCAGAAGGATATGTTTTAGGTCAACATCATGAACAATTAGTTCATCATTAGTATCTCCTGCAGCTGCTTCATTCCCACTACTTTCACTTTCTTCTAAGCATTCTGAAGTCTCAAATAACTTCTTTTCACTTTGAGTACTGATGTTTTTATTCTCATTGTCAGGCACACACAGCAAATGGTTGAACTGCTACACCCTCCTCTGCTATGCTATCAATAAGGATCACCATCATTTATTACACACACACACACACACACACACACACACACACACACACACACACACACACGCATGACTATGGCTGCAATCAGTTTGGACTACCACTTTACTAACAAATTCAGCCTCCCAGAGTCCACAGATTCCCCAAACACAAAGAACAAAGTTCTTGCTCAACAGACTTCCTAAATTAAACTCCGAATCCACTTTCTTTGCCTGTCTTCTGTAGCTCAAAACTGCTGCTTCTTATTCTCACTCACAAACATAGAATCAAAACGATCAGGAACCTGATGCCCCTTTTATACTATCCCAATGGGAACAGAATGGAAACACTGCATATGTATGCCTGGGGGTGTTTAATTCTTACCATTGATTTCAATACAAAGATCAAGGGTGGAAAAAAACAAAAAGTCAGCATTTTCTTGAGACAATATGTTTCTCCCATCCCTAGTAATCAGTAAAAGGGGTCCAGTTTTTTGGGCAAACCAAATGCAAAATGGGTAACAAAATTCCCTATTGATTAAATAGTGTACTCAAAATGATTTGAATGCTAGAGAGGTAAGGCAATGTGTTGGAGGCCTCTCAATTGTTCAAGAGGTTAAAAGTCTCATTGAAAACAGTGGGCATTCAGGAAAAGTTTTTAGCTTTCCCCACCCATTGCACTTGGTTTCCTCCATAATGGCTCCAGTTTTTTTTAGTACATCCTCCTCACTGTCTCATAAGAATATCCAGGGCCAAATTTCTCATAAGACAGAGAAGACATCTGCCTACAGGTGCACCCCACAGAGGGGCACCTGTCATTGGGACCCATTTTTATTTATTTAGTTTTTAATTATCCTAACCCCCTACTCGGTCAGGTCTGCGTCTCCTTCTGCACAGACCTGTAGCTGCTGAGCTCCCTCGTGAGCTCTTTAGTAATGCAGATCTCTGGTAGATGACATCATCTCCCAGCGCTCTGCATTACTGAAGAGAAGACTGCGCGGGAGCTCCAGCAGTTACAGGTCTGTGCCGAAGGAGGTGCAGACCTGTCCTGCCATGCTGCTGGACCACCAGGGAGGAGGTAGGAAATGGGGGTGGGCGCAATGTGAGGGTAATATGGAGCTGATGGGGGGCACTGTGAGGGCAAAGTGGAGATGATGGGACAATGTGAGGGCAATATGGAGCTGATAGGGGCAATGTGGAGATGATGGATTCAATGTGAGGGCAATATGGAGCTGATGCGGGCAAGTTGGAGCTGATGAGGCTATATGGAGCTGATGGGGGCAATATGGAGGTAATGGAGGCAATGTGAGGGCAATATGGAGCTGATAGGGGGCAAGTTGGATGTGATGAGGGGGAATATGGAGCTGATGGGGGGCAATATGGAGCTGATGGCTGGCAATGTGAGGGCAATATGGAGATGATGGGGGGCAGTGTGGAGATTAGGAGCATTGTAGAGGTGTCCAGTAGAGATGGCCAATGGGGGGGTGCTTCAGATTTCTGTGCCTACAGGCTCCTGAGATGTAAATCCGGCCCTGAGAACATCTACTACGAAACAGCTGTATGCAACCGAGAAACATGTGGAGGATTTTCAAAAATATATTCGTACACTTAGATTTTAATGATATTTAATAATAAATAGTTTATTTTTAGGTGCTGGTGATTTTTCATAAAACTGTAGTTGATTCAAGTGAGAGTGAGTTTATGCCTTTCATGAGCCTTTAGACTGGCAATGTCCCAATATATCACACAGGTTATATAACAATAACTATTAGGACTCAAAGAGCAGTCAGTGCACGCTCTCAGAATTAACCAAATCTGCAGCTGAATATTAGGTGTTATTTTAACCCAATCAATAGTATTCATTTATCAACCTTGGGAGGATGAAGGGCTGAGTTGACCCTGCTGGGAAGCAACCCTGCAAACTTGCGGTTTGAGCAGACTCTGCAGTCAGGGCATTTATTACAGAGCTATCTCACCGGCTATGTACATGCAATGGCTGAGTAATATTTTTATGTAAGATTGCATTTGATACCTTCAATTGGTTGCTTTTGATCAGTGTACCTTGTACCTATTTGTCTTGTTATATTGTGGCCTATTACAGATGCCCAAATACCAAGCGCTGGAAGAAGAAGCATTGCATCCTCATCCTCCGGCAGACTCACCCGCTCCATGAGTAGCTTTAATAGCACAAACTCTGACAGCAATAATACCGTAACAAGATTGTTCTTCCTGGGGGCCAGAAAAAATACCTCTATAACAGGTAAGCACTTCTGTAAAATTGTGAAGTATTATGATTTTGTTATTATTGTCAGTTATGGATAATGCACCAAATAATATCCTTTAGTGTTTCTTGAGAACAATAGTTAAAAAAATTATGGGATAAATCCATCTGCACAGTAGAAGAGAAGTACAAATGCCCATTGATTTAAATATAGCTTTTAACTTCTTGAATGCAAGAGAGGTCTGCAGTACAATCAAAGGGTTAAAAAGCCTCATTTAAATCAATGAGAATGTTTATTTGTTCCCTAGTAACGCTGATGTACGAAAAAAAGTGATGTAATTCTGGGGCAAACCAACTGTTCCACAGGAAAGAATAAAATACAGTTGATTTAAAAGAGGATTTTAGTGAAATTTATCATTAAATATTTTTCTTTTAGTCCATATGGAACACGGAAACCATGGGGTAAAGCTCCATCAGAGGGCAAGGCACTTCAAAAAGGCAGAGCCTTTGAAGTGGAAACTCACCTCTCTTCCAACAGTTTTATCCCACACCCCTCTGTGTATAGGAAAGTAGCACAAGAAGCAGGAAGAAAGCCCCTGAACAAAGACTTAAAGAACCCCCATCCCCAGGGAGTTAAATACAAGATGTTTTTTTCTGGGTGGGAGCCCTGTGTACCATATGGACTAAGAGAAAACAAATTAAATCAAAAATCATTTTTTCTCTTACATCCTATATGGAACTCAATAACCATGGAGATATACCAAAGTAGCCAATACTGTTCCTGGGAGTGAAGAGAGAAAAACTCTCCCCAAAGAAGATCCGCGTTCCACATGATTAAACTGGCATCATGTAAACCTCAGATGTCAGACCCTGAACTAGCACAGCAAACAACCAAAAAAGGACTGTCAGGGTTCAAAAACCTCTGAATAGGCTAGAAAAAGAAAAGGGAGTCTATAACAGGCACAACAGCCTGAGAGACCTTCTGGCCAAAGCTGGCCTCAGCCTTGGCCAGGACTTTTACACAATATTGTTTGGTGAATGTGTGCAAGTACAACCATGTCGCTGCCTTGCACAGCTGTTCATCAGAAGCCTTGGTCTTTTAGGCCTAAGAGGTGGTCATAGGTCTGGTGAAGTGCACTGTGCTCAGAAAGGAACAGTTTTCTTTCTAATCACATAAGCTTGTCATATAATAGCCTTGATCCATGAATCAATAGTGACTCTGGACATTCTAGGGCCATTCTAGGTCCTTCGGAAATTATAAAGAGGGAATTTGACTTTCTAAAAGGCTGCATGCGATGTACAAGTCCTTAAGACATCATAGCATGTCCAACAGGTGGAGGTCCTGCTTGGTAGAAGGATCAGGGCAAAAAGGAAGAAGAACAATAACCTGGTTAATGTGCAATTCCGAGACAACCTTGGGCAAGAAACCTCTGGGAGTACATAGAACTGCCTTGTCCTGGTGAAAGACCAAGACAAGTGGGTTTACAAAACAAGGCTTGTAACTTGGCCAGTCTTAGCACAAATATGATGGCCAAAAGGAAAGTAATCTTAAGAATCAAAAACCCACAAGGAAACCAATGAAGGAGGTTCAAAAGTTGGTCCCTGTAGAACATCCAACACCACGTTTTGGTCCCAAGCAATATGCTTCTGAAAAAGAACCAAGTGTGCTGAGATGGATGTTAATAGAGCTAAGGCTGAGACCTTTGTAGAAAGGCTGAAGGACAGTAGAGATGTATCCCTATCAACGCATCACTGATAAAAAAAAAGTGACCAGATCCCATAATAGGTCTTAGAAGATACAGGCTTCCTAGCTTGAATCACGGTAGAGATGTCAGCTTCAAGATCCATACCATCAAAGCCAATCTTTCCATCTGCTGGTAGCAAAGTGGTCCCTGGTCAGAAGATCCGGTCTCAGGGGAAGAAGAAATGGCTCCTCGATGGACATGTTGAGAAGATTTGAGAACCAGGACTGCCAAAGCTAAAAAGGTGCAATCAGGATGATCTGTGCTTTCTCCATTTTGATTTTCTGCAACACCCTGGGAATCAGGGGAATTGGTGGAAACACATAGGTCAGATGAAAGTTCCATGGGATGGATAGTGCATCCATCATGACATTTTTTGAAATATTGGATCCTTTGTCTTGGTGTAGAACAGAAGAACCTTCCTCGTCAGGTGGAATACCATGAGTTCCACTGATGGAAGACCCCAGTCGAAGACAATCTGTTGAGTTCCCAGTTTCTGGCATCCATCTCTTGACAACTTAAGAAGTCTGTGATTAAGTCTTCCACAGCTGTGATGTAGACCTCTGAGATGGCTGATAAATGGACTGATTTGCTTTGGGTTCCTTCTTGGTGGTTAATGTATGAGACCACTGTAACACTGTCTGGCTGGATCTTCACTGGAGCTCCTGTTAATACCTGGGACCAATAATGAAGCACCAAGTTGCCTGTATTTCCAAGATGTTGATCAAAAGGAGACTCTCCTCCCTGGTTCAATAGCCTTATGTTGTTAGGGTATCCAAGGTTGCTCCCCAGCCTGTCAGGCTGGTGTCCTTAGTGATTGTTGTATACGGAAGGGCATCCCAGAGTAATGTAGTTAATTAGATTGAAAAAAGACACAAGTCTATCAAGTTCACAACACTTACAACCATAGAAATGAGAATTATGTAGCTTTCCTGCTGCCAAATAATGTAGTCTTTATCAGAACTTATAGTGTGCCCACTAATACACAGTATAACCCTGTATTTAAGATGGGGGGGGAGCCACCAGCACAGATTTTCTGTCATCCAAGTGGACACAAACATGGCATGAATCAGATGGAAGTGATGCCTTGTCCAGCTCCTAAGAAATCCAGATGAAGTTCCCTTGTGTGGAATTGAGCATAGGGGACCACTTCCCAAGCAGAGACTAGATGTAATTCCTTACCGTCGCAGATGGCCAGGACAGTGCTTGAAACACATGCCAGAATAGAGCCTGGATCTTGTCCTCGGGCAGGTTATATAATCACGTCTAAGAAGTACAGAGTCTAAGAAGGCACCAGAGCGAATTTCTTGAGACTGAGTACCCAACCATGGAGCTCCAGAATTCAAACACATTCCCAAACATGTGAGGTCAGAATAGCCTCTGAAGGAGCCTTGTGTAAAAGGTTATCTAAGTGAGTAAAGAAGTCACTTGAAAATGGACATAAGCTGCCAGGACAGCCAAAACCCCTGTGAAAGATCCTAGGAGCTGATGCTAGGCTAAAAGGAAGAGCCGTGAACTGCACTTAAAGGGCAAAGCAGAGGAAGTGTTGATGATCTGGCTTAATCATGACATGGTTGTAAGCATTCTGAAGATCAAAAGAGGCTAGAAAGTCTCCTGAACAAATTGCAGTGATGACAAATTGCAAAGATTCCATCTTAATTCACATACATTTTTACTCCACAAAAAGATTGTAGTAAAATCCTGAAAAATGTTCTGAGGCTAGACCGGAAACAGCATCTGTTTTTCCAACAGGGATGCTATTGCATCTTTGAACAGACGTTCCCAATCTGGAACTGTGGATGCAATGGCAGGGACTTGAATTCTATGTTGTATCCATTGGAAATAACCCACAAACCCCCTGGTACATCACTGAAGACTCTCATACTTCTTGCCATTGGGGAAATTGTGTCTGCTTGTTGGACCCCTTCTTCTATGTTGATCTGGACTTTATCATATTGATGCAGTTGCAATTTCATATACTGATTGCAGGATTTTGATTAAAACTGAATCTATTCCTTAGTTGATCTGGGTATCAATTATGGCTGGCTTTTTCAGTGAGTGAAAGGCATTTTCTTAGTCAATGAAGGCTATGCATAATGGATTGTTGTATTCATTATGTTGCTCTATAACATGATGCTCTGTCTGGATGTTGTCCATTGTACTGAAACCGCTCCTGAAGCATGCTTGTTCCTTAGATTGTGCTGTGTTAAGTACTGTGTCCATCCTTTGTGAAAACCTTGTAGACAACTTGAAATAGGCTTATTGGGCTGTAGTTTTTTAGATTCTCCTTTTCATCTTTTTGTGCAGTAGGATGACTTCTACATTTTTCCATGTTTCAGGGACTTTGCCGAGTAGTAGGCATTTTGAGAATAGTTTAGCTAGGGCTTTGAATAAGGGTTGACCTCCAGATTTCAACATTTCAATATTAACTTTATCAGGTCCAGCTGATTTGTAAATTGTCATCAATTTTATTGCAGCTTCTGCATCTTCTACCAAAACTTCTGGTGCAGCTTCAGCTCCTGACACTGCATTCAACTGTTGTCCTTCATCCTTATAGAGATTTGAATAAAATTCTTCTATTCCTTTTAGTATTTGTTGTTGAATATTTGCTGTTGTACCATCTTCAAGCTTTAATGCAAACATGTGGCTCCTATGTGTGACCATCTTTTGTTTTGCTTTCTTTAGCCCTTGATTTTCTTCCAGTATCATTTTGATGAGCTCAACATTGAACTTGCTTCTTTCTTCTTTAATGCGCTTCCTTATTGTCTTGCACATTTCTACATATTCTACCCTATTTCTAATATTACCGTTTTGCTTCATTTCTCATCATTTTTTCATCATGGCATCTATTTCTTTTTGATATTCCGGTTGGTTTTTCTTGTTTTACAGTAGGTGCAAGAGCATGGGCAGTACCTACAATAGTCTCAGTACTCTTTTCATTGTGGGTTGAAATGTCTGTGTTTTTAAGTAGGAATTGATGAAAATTTTTGTCTCAAACCAAAATCGTCGAATAATGGCTCTTCTCACTTGGCAAATAATTTCCCACGAAAACTACAAATTTCTTGTTTTTTTTTGCCTAGCTCATTGCTTGAAATCAATGGGAACATTAAATTTACACACAACACACCTTCTTCTTCCTCTCTCTGTGACACAAATTTCACCAGTATCCCTAGGGTTGATGTAGGGGGACTGGCCATCAATGAGTCTGAAGAATCAAGGCATCCAAGCCCTTTAATGTTGTTAGTGGTCACTTTCACCTCTTCAGACTCAATGGATGCATAACGGTCCTTCCAGCTCCTCCTTTTATTAATATTCCATTTGCTCATAGTGAAATGAGCTTTTCCTGCCTCAGTTTAGCCATATAACTCACAGCACAACAGCCTAGCACCCTCTCTCTTTGTAGCTGATTGTATTGTGTTTCACTTCCTGGAAAACATTAAGTTTTTATAGCTAAAAGGTGAAAGATGTAATTAAAGGGGCAAAGTTTGTTGCCATTGAAAAAATAACAAAAAATGTTTGGGCTAAAACGGCAACGATTCTAAGCGATTAAGTGATTAGACAGTGCTATCTCAAAATTCATATGATTCTTCAATAGCTGGCTAGAGTCGATCTTCACGTTTGTTGATTTGATCATTTTCTTTTTTTATTTTTGAAGTCAATTTTAATATTTGCTCTCACTAGAAGCTAGTCACTTCCAAAATTAAAAATGATTCAAGACCGAGCAGTCAGTGAAAACGGTTTTATTATTTGCAAGTATGAAATCGATTTCACTTGTATTATCATTAGGGCTTTTCCATGTCCATTTTCTGTGGGCCTTTTTCCTGTAGAATGAATTCATGATGTACAAATGTTGCTAATTTGATCAGTTGGTTGGCTCTGCCATCTCTTTTTCCAGTTTCATGTGGTCCAAATGATTTTTCTCCATTTTGGATCTTACCAATTTTTGCATTGAAATCTCCCATCACAAATTTGTAGCAGTAATTTTCCTGTTTGCAGAGGCATAATAAATCATCATAAAACTCTTCAAATTCATCATAACTGCGGCTACTTGTAGTGGCATAAACTTGAATAATTTGAAGAACATATATAGAGCAACAGTGCCAACTAGTGTCCAAAAGGCTGATAAACTCTGGGTTTACTTGGGTCATAGACTACTGTTCTCCATAAATACCACCTGGCGACCACAATAGGAAATTCAAACTAGATAAGATTGAGCTGTAATACATTTTGCATGAATCATCTTCTGGCAGTGGGTGTACCCTTGTTTTACTACATGGGAAAAGTCCTATAACATTTATTTTTTTTATAATAAAAGAAGTATTACTTCTCCTTTAATCTCTCAATACTAGGCTAAATCCCACATTGAAGCACTTTTGCCAAAGAGTTCACATTCACAGCTGAATGATAAAGGAGATTGTTTGCCATTAATTTTAGCAAATAAGAAATAGCTTTGGCTGTTATGATTAACTTTGAAATGGTTGACTTTGATGTATATTGCATTAATTGCATTGCTATGTCAGAGGCACTTTTAAGATCTCTTCTTTTTACATACTGGAATTAATGAACACTTTCTCCCTGCTTGCTGCAGTCACAAGGACTTTGTTAGAGATCATCGCTGTGTACACAGCCTAATTGTACAGACCCCGCTGTGATTAGGACTTCATTTCAGATGATTACATATAGCTTATTTCCCAGAAACACCAGATTAACCTTTTAAATGCCAGAGGGGTGTGCAATGTATTGCAGATCAGTGGGTTGCACACCCTCTGGCAGTTGAAGAGTTAGCTTTTGGTTGACCGTACGTAATGATTCATTACATACAGTGCCAAAGGGTGTGTGCATCACATTGCAGAGCATTGCACACCCCTCCAGCACCATTTGGGGATTTTTTATTTGTCTGCTTTCATGCAGCTGGTTTGGTCCAGAATTGCTTCTCTCTTTCTTTGTGCTTAGCATAAAAGAGTAGGTGTCTGATGCAGGATCACTGGGATTTTTCAGATCACACCCACCACTTAGTGCAGTAGGTGTGCCCAGCATGGCTGAAATGCCCCTCAGAATTAGGATCCCATATGCAGCTGCCTACACTGCCTAATTCTGGCTCTGACAAAAGTCCAAAAGCTTATATAAAAATGCTTTGTAAGATTTAATATCCATTAACGTTATACACCTTATGAAAATTTGAGCAAGATATATGGCTTAAATTAGGATTAAATATTTGCAATAAATGCTGCTTGAATTATTTCCATATGCTAGTCCTTACATACCCCATTAACTCATATTGTAGGTGGAGCAAACCTGGTGTCTTGTGGAGGATGCGGGTATGTCAGATTCTGGAATATATTTCGAAACCACTTAATGGGAGAATTTGTAGCTCATGAAAGAGCCGGCTCCATTATTATGACTGTCGATAAAACAAACCAGTACATCATTACCGGAGATCTAGATGGATGCCTTAAAGTATGGGATATACAGGTAATAAAACACTCTTTAGTGCTAAAGACTAGAAGAGAAATTCTGATTTAGTTGTAGAGCAAATAACTTCTGAGTTGTGCCATCAATCACATACTATTTACTATGTAATATTTGTACATAACTATAGTGATATATAGAAGGACAAAATACATGATTGTGTTATTTGCATCCAAGAAAATAGTTGTTTAAACATTGTTTAACCCTTTGAGTGTCAGAGGGGTGAGCAATGCATTACTTTGGACTTAAAGAGTAAAGTGCAGGGCTTTTCTTGCTGGTTTTCAAGGAAGCATTTTTACCATGCTGTTCATGTGTGGTGTGACTGGGTGTAACATTTTGGAGCCTATTGTACTAAATCCGTTTGATATCCTCAATAATCTTGCTTGAGGCCTGAAGGTTTATGAAACTCCCACTGCACTGATTGATCCTTTGCTTGACCTTGACTAACCTTGATAGTCATAGAAGCATCCTAGCGTAGCAAATGTTGCACATGTGAATATAAGAGACCTTGCAAATAATGAGCAAGCAAGTATCTTGTAATTAGAAAGGGGCTTATGGTACCAATTTATCAACATATTTCTGGAACAGCTATTGTGTGCTTTTTCTTCTTTTCTATGCGTATCATGCTTACCAATTAACTTGACTTTCTTATGTCTGAAACTCTCCTCTAAGAAGGTGAGGTCATAGTCTTCTCAGAAAAACATGGGCAAAAATGATACAAGACATAATGAAAAGAACATGTTTTCATACAGCCATGAGAGATCTCCATACAGTAAATCTAGCACTTATTTATACACCATGCTAATAAAATATATGTTCTTTATTTTCTTGCTTGAAAGCACAGTGTGCTGACAGCTCTTACACGCTCAGGGCAATATACACAGAAAATTAGTAATTCTGCAGAACTTCAGTGCTTCATAGTGTGTTTTACACCTATCTAACATTCAAAGGTTTAAAGCATATTTTTAAATCAATGGAGATTGAAAGAATTTGTATTTGTCCCTTATGGTGCAGTTAGTTTGCGCCTGAATGTCTCCACTTTTCTCTGTGCATATGACTCACATACTCTACTGCTGGTGTAGGCATAGTGAGGCCCTCCAGCTTCTGCCTAAGTACAACTCTCATCATTCTGGTGGGAAATGATGGGAATATTACTCTGGCAGCAGAGAGGGCTTCACGTTACCCACTGCTGATCTAGCGGGAGGAATGAGAACGATGTTAGCTGTCAGCTTGAAAAAAATTCTTCAGAATGTTCATTAGCCAAGGAGATGCAGCTATTTATAAAAACACATGGATATGTATTACAAAAATGACACTATGTATTTCATAGAGGGTTAAGAGAAAGTTGTCTAAAAACAATAGTAACAATATTTGCTTACAGTCTTTGAATCAAACGTCCAAGGGAAAAAGTGGCACTGTTCTAGGGTAAATGAAATACAGGGGACAAATAAAAATTCCCACTGAATAAAACTGAGGTTTTAACCCCTCAAATGGCAGAAAAGCCTCCAACACTTTGCAGCATACCTCTCTAGTATTCACGGGGTCAAAGTTCCAATTTCTCTGTCGTCCAATATGACATATAGGTATTATTGAAGAGGTGACAGCTCCTCCCTGTAGGCTGGAACATTTCTAGAAAAAAGTTGTGGGTGAAGCCCCCCTCATCCTTATCAGGCTCTCCCACTAACCCCACCCCAGTGAGACTTGTTCCAGTAACCTGGGTGAAGGCTGAGAAGTTTTCTTCTTAGTTTTAGATTTCTTTATTATTTTTCATTATAGATATGGGGTGTCACAATTCCCCTTTTAGGTGAATTATCATTCCTGGCTTCCCCTGGAGGACTGTCCAGCTGACAGGTGCTGTTGTGGACCCTTGCAGCCCTGTGAAGAGAATCATTCAAACCATGTTTTTTTTCTCTCCTGACTGGGTCTCTCTGAGGCTCTGGTCTCTCAATGGGAATCTGAAGACAGAAGTCAAGTTTGGTGAGTAATCCTTTGAGTGTCACGGTCCCCTTGTCCCAATGTTCTTGGAGTCCAGAACTCCTGCACTCATGTTGGGTATCTTATATGGTTTGATCCCAGGGTTTTTGGAACTTGGATGGCAGCATTTATGTATTTCTCCCCTTCCCTCCTAGTTTCTCCAGGTTCTGGAGCTTATTTTGACTTTTCCTTTTTGGATTATCTGTTTTTATTTATCCCAACATGTTTCCTTGGGTATTTGGGTAAATTCACTCACTTTTGAAAAATGTGTAATTTTTGAGTTCCACACCTCTAAAGCACTCTTACCACACAGCTACGCTTGCTCCATTGACTTCTATGGGGCAAACTGTTTTGGGACTTATCTCTGTAACCGTTTGACATTGAGAGTTGTAAGAGGGCTCATTCTTCTTGTTTCCTATTGCCCTCGGGCCCTGCAAGTGCAAGTTCAGGTGTTGTTAGGTAACATCAAAGAGAGAAGACTACAACTCCCAGAATGCCAGTTTTGCTGGCTTTCTTACGATTGGCTGATGGTTTGAAAGATGCTATTTTCTCTCTTTGCTGGAGTATCCTACATATAGGCTTGTCTCTCCTTCTCAGATTAACCATTAACCTGCCAAATAAGTACTTTCATGGGCTTTCTGAGGTGATATTTTAATCAGGGTCACAGTATTTGGGTTTCTTATTCTGTTCAGACACTTCTCCTGTTAGGATATTGGATCCAAAGGAACATGGGGCTAGACCTAAGGCAAAGGACTCAGGGGCATCTCTGACCCCCTTTGTTTACTGTTCCTCATGCCAAACAAGTCTCCCTAGAGAGTACTCAGGACTCTTATGCAAGTTATGTGCTGTGGCCCCTACTACACCACCTGGCCTCTCCAGCTTTGAACAATAGCCACTCTGGGTAAAGTCCTCTATGGCACAGTTTCCTCTCTCCCTCCAGGGGGTCCTCCATTCTTGGAAACCCCCCACTACCTTCAGGTTTATGGCCCCTAGGGCTCCAGGCATTCCTGACCTCACTGAAACCTCTGAGGAGGATTCTTTTGAGGTTGATACGGAGGAAGGGGAGTGTAAGAAAGGGGACTCTGCATATACTTTTGGCAACCCCTTTGAGGCTGACCCCATTCCCTCCACTGAGGGTCTCATTAAGGTGATTTTGACAACCCTGCAGGTTACTACTACCCCTGATGAGGGCCAGTCTTCTTCTGATGTCTTTCAAAGGCCTACACTGTGTTTCCACCCAATCCCACTCTGGACCAGGTTATCCAGGATGAGTGGAAGACACCAGACAGGCTCCTTTCTCTTTCCAAGAGATTCTCAAAGCTGTACCCCTTTTCTGAGGCAGCTTAGGCTCTACAGTTGACCCCCCTATTTGCAGACTTTCTATGTATAATGCCCTGCCTTTGGCTGATGCTACAGCACTTAAAGATATGACTGATAGGAAGCTGGAGGCTATCCTAAAGTCAAATTTTGCTGCCATTGGTAATTCCCTGTGGCCTACCTTGGCTTCTGTTTGGGTCACTAAAGCTATTGCCATCTGGGGCAAGCAACTTACTGAGGCTGTCAGAATGTCTAAGGAGGACCTTTTAGCCCTCTTGGCCAACATGTCTGAGGCTCTTTTCGATGCTGTCAAACTAGCAGCTAAGGCTTCTGCCTTCTTTGTTCTGCTGACCTTTCATCTAAGAAGTCACTAATTTCCCTCCCCTTTCAGAGCAAATCTCTCTTTGGGCCTGAACTGAAACAGATTATCAGTGAGGCCACTGCAGGCAAGAACACTCTGTTGCCTCAGGTCTCCAAACACCCTAACAGGGTAAGGAAACAGCATCTTTTTCATCCCCGCCAAAATGAGGCGCAAAGGCCAAGTCCGAGGGTGTCTCAAACCGGCACCCCACCCTCAACCACCAAGACCAGACAGCAGTGACACTCAAAGCAAGTGACCAGCAAGCCCAAGTCTAGTAAGTCTACCTCTGCATGACTCGTAGACTCCTGGTCCACAGCTGCCTGTGGGTGGATGTCTGTGCCATTTTACAAACACCTGGGCAGCATCAGTAGCGGACCAGTGGGTTCTGCAGGTGGTTTCGGAAGAGTACAGTATTGCCTTCAAATCCCTTCCTACCTACAGATTCTTCCAGTCTAGAAATTCTCTGGACTGAGAAAAGCTGTGTCTTTTCAACGAGGTGGTTCAGGCTCTCTTGGACAAGAGAGTCCTGATTCCAGTTCCTCCTAAAGAGAGGCTCAGGTTTCAATTCAAACCTGCTTGTGGTGGCCGAGAGGGACGGCAGCAGTTGTCCTATCTTGGACTTCAAGGACCTCAATTCTTTTGTGAAGACTGCACACTTCAAGACAGAGTCTTTGCGCTCTGTCATTGCAGCTATGTGTCCGGGAGAATTCTTGGCCTCTCTGGATCTGTAGGATGCTTACTTGCATGTTCCTATTCATCCAGAGAGTCAGAAGTCCCTCTGTTTCCCTTGCAACTTGGGACACTTCCCGTTCACCACTCTGTCCTTTGGGCTTACATCAGCTACACTGGTGTTTGCCAGAGTCCTAGGGGCATTGATTGCCTTCCTGCACACCCGGGGGATTCAGGTGACTCCCTATATGGACAACCTTCTGTTGAAGGCTCCGTTCAGTTAACTCCTGGACCAACATATCCAGGACTGTGCTCAGAGTCTCCTCCAACATGGGTGGATTCTCAATATGGAGAAATCTGCTTCTGTCCCCTCTCAGGTCCTGGTCTTCCTTGGACTTAGGTTCGATACCCATCAAGGGAAGGTGTTTCTGACAGAGGACTCCATTCTGCAGACCATGCATCTGGTATCCCAAGCTCTGGAGTGGCCCTCAGCTCCGGTCCGTAAGTTCATGACCCTTGCAGGCCGCATGGTGTCCACAATGGAGGTGGTTCCGTACTCCATGGCCCACACCAGGGAGCTCCAGAGATTCACTATCCACTCTTGGCATATGTCATTTTTGACAGAGTAAAGGAGATTTTAGTCATATATGTTAAATCCTTTTCTCTTAGTCCATATGACATACAGGTCTCCCACCCAGTGAAAGGGACCACGCCTGGTCTCACTTAGCTGGACGTAGGAGTCCTCTTGGGTCTGTTGCTCACAGGAGTTTTCCTTTCTTCTTTCTTGCTGTCCTACTTAGGATAGTTACAAAAATAAACAAGGTTGCTACAATTCTTCAGGCATAGATACAATGATCAATTCACTCACCTGGCCAGATGGCCATGCGGATCCGGGGCAGCCCCCCACAACCTCAACAAGGGTTTCTACAAAAGGGAAGACAACTGGAGGGGAGCGCTCAACAGATCCACGAAGCGTGGATACCAGTCAATAAGCAAAAGTGATTAAAAATCATATATTTTATTGAATAAATAATAAAAAAGGTACAAAACCATGAAACATAATTGAAGATAATGCGTTGCAAGTCAAGTAACGCTACTTGCCTAACGCGTTTCGTGTAAGAATACACTTAATCATAGGCTGAGTACCAAATAATCATTTACATCTTAAATAGTAAACTAATACAATATGTCATGTTAACAATTGTTTGACAATGTGCACCTGACCAAAGGAGTAACCATGCTGGAAACTAGGTTACCGTGAGCAAACTATGGTTGACTAGTATAGTCAAAAACCAGTTATTAAAAGGTCTGCAATACATCTCCAAGGCAACCATAAACATTTTGTAGAACGACACAACAAAGAAAAAATATATGAATAAAAAGTGCTCATAACACATAAAGACAGAATATACTAACATAAAAAGGTAACAAGACAATAGATACATTCACTGAAATGAGAAATAGATATATATATCTATATATAGAGATATCGATCCCTCTCTCACAGCAATAAGGTCAGTTAAAACTAACCTATAGGGACCACACTCCATATATAAGATTACCTTATATCATATAAGACCTTAAGAACACTCCATAGGGTACATAAGACCAGATAAACAAAAAAGATTTGAATAAATTAAATTTGAATAAATAACCCAGGAAACCTGATGCTATTTAAAAGAAGGTAGAAAACTAACTTCAAAACCATGCAAATAAATGCACATATATGCAATAGGCCAGTGGTTCTCTACCTGTGGGTCGGGACCCCTTTGTGGGTCGAATGACGATTTGCCAGGGGTCACCTAAAACCATCAGATATTTATATTTCAATTCATAATAGTAGCAAAATGACAGCAATGTAGGAGCAACGAAAATAATTTTACTGTTAGGGGTCGCCACAACTTGGGAAATTTTATCAAAGGGTAGCGGCACTAGAAAGGTTGAGAACTGCTGCAATAGGCAAAAATAAATCTGTGAAAAAGTGTACATAAGAAAAAATCTATTTATGAACAAATAAACTGACATCATGTTCAGAATTAAGACCATGCGGTATCCTAGTTGATAGATATAAAATCTAATGCTCGTGGTAACCTAGTTTCCAACATGGTTACTCCTTTGGTCAGGTGCACAATGTCAACCAATTGTTAACAGGACATATTGTATTAGTTTACAATTTAAGATGTAAATGATTAAGTGTATTCTTACATGAAACGTGTTAGGCGAGTAGCGTTACTTGACTTGCCACGCATTATCTTCAATTATGATTCGTGGTTTTGTACCATTTTTTATAATTTATTCAATAAAATATATGATTTTTAATCACTTTTGCTGATTGACTGGTATCCATGCTTCGCAGATCTATTGAGCTCTCCCCTCCAGTTGTCTGTCCTACTTAGTAGGCTTATCTCAAGTCTAACTGGGGTGGGGCTAGTGGGATAATCTGATAAGGAGGAGGGGAGGCTCCACCCACAACTTTTTTCTAGAAATGTTCCAGCCTACAGAGAGGAGCTGTCACCTCCCCATGGTACTTGTATGTCATATGGACTAAGAGAAAAGGTAACAGGTAAGACTAAAATCCTCTTTTAAATCTCCCCTTTAACGTGCTGCTGTACTTATTTCAATTGTATTCTAGGAGCCATTACTAGGGATGAGCGAGCACCCCGATGCTCGGGTGCTCGGGTGCTCTGACCGAGCACCCCCTGATGCTCGAGTGCTCGGCCGAGCACCCGAGCCCCATTCAAATGAATGGGAGCACTCGAGCATTAAACCAGGCACCCCCTGCTCTGATGAGCGGAGGGTGCCTGGTCAATGTCCCCCTTCATCTCCGCTATGCCCCTCTTCCACAATGTCCCCCTTCATCTCCTATGCCATAGCGGAGATGAAGGGGGACATTGTGGAAGAGGGGCATAGCGGAGATGAAGGGGGACATTGTGGAAGAGGGGCATAGAGTCTATGCCCCTCTTCCACAATGTCCCCCTTCATCTCCGCTATGCCCCTCTTCCACAATGTCCCCCTTCATCTCCGCTATGGCATAGGAGATGAAGGGGGACATTGTGGAAGAGGGGCATAGCGGAGATGAAGGGGCACATTGTGGAAGACGGGCATAGCGGAGATGAAGGGGGACATTGTGGAAGAGGGGCATAGAGTCTATGCCCCTCTTCCACAATGTCCCCCTTCATCTCCGCAATGCCCCCTTCATCTCCGCAATGCCCCCGTACCTCCATTCCCTGGTGGTCCAGCGGAGCGTCTTCGGATCTGTGCCTCTTCCGGCACAGATCCTCTTCACCCGAACATGTCGGGCGAGCACATGGCGGTACTCGTACGAGTACCGCCATGTGCCGAGCAGAGCGATGCTCGAGCCGATCCGAGCATCGGCCGAGCACGCTCGCTCAACACTAGCCATTACCAGAGGGATGTACAATGTACTGCGTACCCCTCTGGCATTCAAAAGATTAAGGACCAGATGGTGTGCAACGTTGTGTGCTCCTCTAGTTTTTAATGGGTTAAGAGCGAAGTATTTTCTATTAGCATAGTTTCCCATTAAATACAATATTGTAACTTACATGCAGTGTATTCAAACTGGCAAACAATAGGGGACATTTATAAAAAGTGTTCTTGTTCATTTTTGTGAATGGATCCGTAAAATGTCCTTTTCTCTTATTATGAGTGTTGGTATTTATAAAGAATTCTAATCACATGTATAAATATGATGACTGCAGAGAATAAGAACATGTCAGACATGGCCTAAAATATTTGCAAAAATTCTGTCTCTAAACGAGTCACCTTCATTCAAAATTAACAGAAATGTTTTAGAAACAACAAACAGAAGATCAGACTCACAGTATCAGTAAGTTTTCCTTATATAGTCCAATTATGCAACAAAACATAGACAATACAATCAACATACATTCTAACTAAACAATACACTAACATAACCAACATAGTTATTTACATATACACATAATAAATTGACAGAGCTATTTGATGTTAAGGATCCTTTAGTATTGCTTTCAGTTACGTATCAATTCCTTTCCTGCAGTACTGCTTTTCTTCAGGTTCTCTAAGTAGATGTGTGTTGTGACTTATATATTGTTTTACCTGTATCTGCTAACACACTCAAGGTTCCTGACTGGTTGTGTTAAGATTGCTCCAGGCTGATGGGATGTGTGTGCTGATCTCATTGGATAACCTGGAGTCATACTACCACTAAAACAATCCATCTCCCATTGGCAAAAAGTGTCATTTTGTTATAAATACGCTGCTCCAATTTTTACAAACCTCCTTACTCCATTTTTTTTTTTAAAAAAAGGTATTACATGTTGTTATGTCCTCCTAAACAATCCTTATTACTTTTATAACTACCACAGAAAATTGTATGGCTACTCTAACACTTTTTTTAACTTCACTTTTATAAATTTCTCCCAATGTACTTTGCAACAGGATTACTGTGATGATATCAATGAAAACAAGAACACTGACCCACCACCCTTGGTAGCATCTTTCCAGCCTCACAGTGACTGTATCACACACCTGGTAACTTGTGAGCACAGCAAGTGTCTTCTGGTTTTATCCGCATCTGCAGATTGCAGCATATGTGTGAATGATGTCTATGGGAATCCTGTTGGAACATTTGGGCAGGTAATTATTGTTTCTATATGTAAACTGTGTAAGTTCAGTTACAAGTCAATTATAATATAGTTGTAATTTGCAAGCATTGTGATAGATGAAAATATAACTGAAATTTGAAAAGTATATAAGCTTAATATCCATTTGAACGTCTGCTCCTGTGGGCTGCACAACCAGGATCTTCTCCCCCTGACCCCAATATAGACTCTGAACTCAGAGTCTTTTAATTTTGAGGCTGAGTGTCATGCAGTGGCTAACTCTGCAGTGCCCACAGGCAATTACAAATTAAATGTATTTTCCAAATCTTGCACGCTGGTGCTTGGAGCGCAAATCTGTAAATCTGTGACTGTGAAGCATACACTTCCTGCTTGGGCCCAGCCCATCCATAAGCCCAGGATTTCAGTATTCTAACACCTAAAAAGCATCTGACAGGTTATGGTCAAATGTGGGACATATCTGTGGGACATTTCAATGCATGTCAAGCAGCCTGATGTCCTGTATACCCGCACACACACAGTTCTCCCACATAGGGGGTAAAGCAGAGGTGTCACAATTCCAGCCCATGTAGGTGTCAGTCAAATGTTACTAGCCAATGTCCATGTGGGTTGGCAAATCATGAGATGCTGCAGACAGTATTGCAACCTCCTACCTGTGAGAATGATGAGTACTGTGTCCCATAGGTCACAGTGAAGATCAGGCATGCTACAACCTGGACATGCCCAATTGTTTTGCTCATCTAAGCTGCAACATGCTTTGCTGAATGCACTCATCAGTATTTGTCCAAACTATTTTGTTTAGTTTGGTTGCTCTAAAATGTTGAATAAGCATGAAAATACCATACAGTTACACATTAGTGCAATATATGGTGTGGATTCAGTGGGCCTTATGTACTAAAAAAAGTGTTGCAATTTAGGGCACCATAAGGAACAAATAAAATTTGCAATTGATTTAAATGAGGCTTTTAACTGCCACATGGCAGAGAGGTATTAAACACATTGCTTCACAAAACAGAAGTGAATGAGACATTCTTTCTAATGAGACCTATTATTATAGACATGTGGGACATATTTACAGAGGAATAAGGGGGACAATTGTAGGACAAATCAAAACTGCAGTGTAGGGAGCAAGTAAAAGTCCTCCAAATTCCCACTGATTTAAATGGCATCTTTAACCCTTTGATTGCCAGAGGGTTGTCCAACTCATTGCTTCTCATTGCATTGGATACCCCTCTGGAACTTGAAGGGTTAATGCTAGAGAGATCTGCATGGCTTCTCTTTTCACTCAGGGGTTTAACTCTTTGAGTGCCAGAGAGGTATCCAATGCAAAAAAACTGATATCAGTCAATGGGAATTATTCTTACAATGGTGCAGCTGGCGTGACCCAGAATTACTCCCCTTTTTGTTTGTTTACATGGCCACTAGTGATGCGCCCTCAAAGTGTTTGGCCCATGTTAGCAGGGGAGTTGCTGAGTCCCATTATTAGTGCACTCTGCAGCCCTGTTATACTAGTAAGGAGATTAGCACCATTACATGCCACAAGCTGGTAATAAGTACCAGACTTGGGCCAACTTAAAGCACTATAAATGCACCATGCAGCCCAATTTCACTGTTACTTCTATGGAGATTAGCACCATTACAACTCCCAAGCTAGCTGACTTTAACTCTTTGAGTGCCGGAAGGGTACGCAATGCAAGTCAATACCTCGCATCTGCCCTGCATGGTACACATCTCCCTACATTTCAAATGGCCAAAGAGAAACACATTTGTTTTACGTGCTGTTGCTGGGGGTGTGATCAGTGGGTAGGGCATAACTAGGAAATTTTAGGTTACTTCTTAACCTATTGAAAGCTTTTTATATAAATGAGTAAAAGATTTAGATCAGAGTATATTATTTAAACAGACTAACTTATAAACAAATATACCAAAGTTTAAACAAAACATTAATGTGAGTTTTATTGCTGTGGAGCAATGTGATTCACATATACACACCACACAGAAAGAGGGACAGAGGGATTTGAGTCTCAAAGAGGGACTGCCCATCCTACAGAGGGACACTTGGGTGGTAGCATTCTCAGTATAATGATAAATGATCTTTATTACAGCATATGTCTTTAGATCCCAAGCCCATATTTAATTATTTGGGCGTAAATTAACTGCACCAGAGGGGACACATAACAATTTCTGTTGAAATTTAATTGACATTTTAACCCTTTAAGGACTAAAGAGGTCTCTAATTCATTGTGCAGAAATGCATCGGACACCTCTCTGCATTCAAGGGGTGAAAAAGCTTTACTCAGGTGCTTTAATAAATATGGTCTCTATAGACATGTCCAACGCATTATGAAGCAGTGTGTTGGAAATGTTTCTAGACTCCAAAGGAGCTAATGAATGAATGCAAGTTATATTATTATACTTTATTTATATAGTGCCAACTTATATATCACCCTTATATTTAATGAATGCTTACTCCTGGCGGATTAGGAGGAACATTGGAGGATTGAGATATGCCCCCCAATACAGCCACATGACATTGCATTACAACATCCAGAAGAAGAAACAATTGTCATTGAAAACACGCAAAGAGAAGGTCCAACAGTTCATTCTGATAAAGCAACCATAGTCATTGACTCTCACCTAACAGGCCTGCTCATGGAAGATAAAGAGGACTTGCCCTTCAAGTAGGTTATTAGAGATTTCTTCTCTGTTTTTCCCTTTTTTGTTACAATTAAAATGTAATTAGATTACATAGTAATTTTATGCATGTCATGTACCATTTTGTCATAACTCGTTGCCTCCATCTGTGAACTGTGAATAAGAAACACACATGCCTGGATTAACAACGTGTTATCAGTACTTTTTCCTGGCAGACAGATTCTTGGTTCTTTCATTATTTTGCATAGGGAAATAGTCACAACATTGCATGGCAACACTGTGGAACGTTGTACTTGTTACTGCCTGTACATGTTCTCACATGTGGAGAGGGTTAAACCAAAAAGGGCACCTCAAGAGCATAGGGCCATAACACTTTGAGTGCCAGATAGGTATCTAGCGCATTGCATTGCAATGCTTTGCATACCTCTCTGGCACTCAAGGGGTTAAGGTGCATTTCTTACCCAAACTAACTGACCTATAGGAGGAAAATGTAGTCTAAATTATCATTAATTTAATGTTCACAATGCCTCAGAAACCTCTCTAGCATTTAAGGAGTTTAACCCTTTGAGTGCCAGAGGGGTACGCAACTCATTGCTTTTCAATGCGTTGTGTACCCCTCTGGCACTCAAAGGGTTAAAAGGCCCAATTAAATTATTAGGAATTTGGTGCAGCTGGTTTGCTCTATATATGGGGAATCTGAGTCTACCAATGGGGGGGGGGAAGGTTGGGGAGGAGGTAAGAGTGCATGTGGGCAATGAAACCAGTGGGTAATAAAGCCAGTCTACCAATGAGCAGGGGGAAAGGGGTGGGGAGGGGACCAGACAGTGTATGTGGGGAATATTTGGCTACCAGTGGGAAGGGGAACAAGATGGGAGGGACAGCATATTTGGGGAATATTTTGGCTACCAGTGGGCAGGGGAACAACGTTGGGGTGGCAGACAGTGTTTATGTGGAATTTGTGGTTACCAATGGACAGGGGAACAAGGCAGGGGGCAGACATTGGATGTGGGGAATCCATGGCTACTAGTGGCCAATGAAACAAGGCTGGAAGATCCAGACGATGTATTCTTGTTCCTCTGCCCACTGGTTGCCATGGATCCCCCCAACTACACTGTATGATACCTCAGCCTTGTTCCTCTGCTCACTGGTAGCCACAGATTACCCTCATACACTTTGACCCCCCTCCTATTTTATTCCCCTGCCCATTGGTAGCCACAGATTCCCCACATGCACTTTGATCCCCCCCAGTCTTGTCCCTCTACCCACTGGTAGCCACAAAGTGCATGACAGAAATATGTGGCTACCAGTGGTCCAGGGATCAATGCTGGGGCAGTAGGGGAATGTTTATTTTTATTTATTTTTCTACTATAACTTTTTAAATTATTATTTGTTATGTATTTATTTTATTTTTTAAAATGTATTTATTTAATATTTGTTTTTGTTTTATTACTTTTTAAATATTTTTTTTGTATTTATTTAAAAACAAATTAAAACAGACTTCGTGGGGACATCAGGACCCCTTCTGATGACCCTGAACAATCCCCCCAGCATTGAACACCTATCCTATGGGATACTGCAGTGGCCAAGAAGGCAATCACCACCATCTATTACATTCACCATCTCATCATGCTCAACCTGGTGTTCTGTTCAAACCAGCTTGTACAATGTGGGTTTTGAAGGTCCTTCTTCTCAACCCAGAAGTTCATAGAACACAGGGTTATGCTGGATGATGCACAGGGAAAGTTAAGGCAGGGTGGTGATCTCCTTTCTGGATGCTGCAATGATTGTCTATTCTATCCATTAAGCAATCAATGTCAGGAGACATCAAGAGGGGTCCCGATGTCCCCCTTCCACAACATCTGATTTGATTTTGAACTAAAGATTGTGTATATATTTAAAAGCTAAAACTTGCCGTGCTATGTAGGGAAACTTTTTCCCTGTATATACACAGGGTAAATCTGAAGCTTCTCCTTGCACCAGAAGTGAAGGAGGAAGGATATATGAGCAAAGTGGGTGGCCATGCATGCCCACTTTGTCAACCATTTGAAAATTATGAGGTTGGCACCCAAAAGGTTAAATGCTAGAGAGGTAACCAAAGGAATACATTTAAATAAAATATAATTCTATACATTTTTTTCCCTTTGGTGTAGTTGTGTCTGCCCCAGAATTGATTCCCAATTCCTTTGAGGATAAGGCCCTACATATGCTAAGAAAACTTTGCAAGAAGGATGTTTGATGGCTTTCCATGGAGTCTACCAAAGAAAATCTTGTACATTATATGTGTCTGCAAGCATTGTTATGATCTTGTATTGACTGCTTAGTTACACTTTTAGAAGTACTGTTGAAATCACTGGGAAATATGGGAATCATCACTTGTTTAATAGGGTGCATATGTTTTTCCGAATTGCTCCATTTTTTTAATTCATCAGCCTCACAAAAGCTGTAGATTGCTTCAGTTCAATTGCTCACTACATTACACAAAAAAGAACACTTTACTCAAAAGTTTTTATTTTATATATCTCTGGTCTTGTTACTATTTTAGGAACAGCCCATGGGAAAACACAATTCTAGGTAAAAAATACAAAGAAAATGGATTTAAAGAAAAGCTGCATTCAAACTTCAGGGAAGACTCAATCCAAAATTCTGTTGGTAAGAATACTCTCTGTGACTTATTTTTTATTGTTGCTCCATATGAAATTCATGACATATTGTTAGTTGAACACAGAGGCTCTCATACATAAAATATTACCAGTCACATTGCTAGTTAAACCGATTTTTGATTTGTTCCACTGGAAAAGTGTTCATTAAACTTGTAATGGAACTCTGAAAACATGATGTAAAATATTGCCTACGGATTTGAACAAACAGTGAAGGTCCTGTGACCATTAAGCAAAAAAATATAGTGATAAAACACTGAATATTTATGTATGCAATAACGTTATAAAAAAGTGTTGTCATGCCTGGAGAAATAAAAAAACATTTTAAATCAAATAATACATTTTTTAATCTCTTCTCTCATGTGAATTTTTTTTTTGGCAGACAGATGTAGCCAGAGCTATTTTACCTGAGTAATTTTAGTCACGATGTGTTAAAGGTGTAGTAGATAGTTTCTATTAAACTCAATATATGTATTGTAGGGCTATGTGACTATGATTTAAATCATAAAATACAATTTTAAATCTCTTTTCTCTGTGTTTTTTTTTTTGGCATACAGATGTAGCCAGAGTTGTTTTACTTGTTAAACGAATAGTAAACAGTTTTTATGAAAAACTGTATATGTTGTAAACTGATGCGATAATGAGTTAAATCATAAAATACAATTTTGTAATCTCTTTTTTTGTGTACAATTTTTGCATACGGATATAGCCAGAGTTATTTTGCCAGTTACTTTTGTAAGACCTTGTTAAAGAAGTAGTAAACAATTTCAATGAAAAACAAAAGATACAAAGGCTTGTACTGATGTGTAATAGTTGGGTAGCACCACTACCTAAAGATATTTAATTCAAATGTTCAAGGATCAAACATGTATTTTAATGATGACAGTGTATTCGGCACTCAAAGACGTGAAAGGAAGGATGTATAAAAACAAGCTATTTAGTCAAAGACACATTCAAATGTAACCACATCGGAGGACAGATAAACATACTCAGTGTCTAATGCATTTCACACCCGATGATGCTTAAAGGGATAGTAATACTTAAATATTACTATCCCCCATCTTGCAGCCCTTCAAAAAACAGAGTACAATGAGCCCAGCGGCATCTCTCAGGCCTTTATGGTTTGAGAGACATCCGCTTTCAAAGTTCCCTCTTTTTGCCTTTCCCCTGACGTCATCATTCTAGCTGAGAGCAGGGAAATCCTCTCCTGGGATCAGCCGGCGGCTTTGCAGCAGTGCCGAGATCGCTGTAATAAAAAATAAATCCTTCACTAAAAAAGTCTTCTACGTGTGCTTGGTTTGCCAGCACACAAAGAAGACCTTTTAAGTTAAAGGGATAGTATTAGTTAATTTTAAGTTGATTTAATATTGAAGACATTAAAAAAAAGATTAACATCAATGTAAGTCTTAACTCTCAAACCTTTATGGCTTGAGAGATATAACTTGCTAAAGTTACCTTTTCCTGGCTGTTTACTCAAGTCTGCCATCTAGCTGACAGCTGCAGATTCCAGTCATTTGACCAGACAGAGGCTCTTCAGCAGAGCTGAAATCATGCTATTTAGAAATAAATACATAATTGGAATGGTCTACAAAGTGTGCTTGCAAGCCAGGCACACTTTGTAGACCGTTCCAAATTAAGTATTTATCTTTATATACCATTATATCAGCGCTGCTGAAGAGCCATATCTGGTCGCGCGACCAGAATCTGCTTCTGACAGCTTTACAGCTCGTCAAGCAGAAAGGAGAGGGACCAGAGAACTTTATTTTCCTATATCTCTCAAACCATAATGGTTTGAGAGATACGAATAAGTGCAAGTACTCTCTTTTAATTTATCTACCATAAAGTTAATACTTTTTTCTGACAATACTATCCTTTTAAGGATGTCTTTTTTATTACCGCGATCTCAGCTCTGCTGCAGAGCCTCCACCGGTCCCGGGACCGGATTCCCCTGCTGTCAGCTAGAATGCTGACGTCAGGGTAAAGGAAACTTTGAAATTGGATATCTCTCAAACCATAAAGGACTGAGAGATGCCGCTAGGCTCATTTTACTCAGTTTTTGAAGGGCTACATTATGGGGATAGTACTTTTTAAGTATTACTATCCTTTTAATCATGGATGAATGTATTTTAGTAAGCCCTTGAGGACGAGTGACATGCCAGGACCGTCACAGAAATATGTCCTTTAAGAATGCATGACGGTCCTGGTATGTCAAGGGTTAATGACGATCATTGCGGGGAGGCTGTGACTGACTGCTCCAGGACCGAGAAATCAGTTTCAGACATTTTCAGGTGGCTCCACTCGTGATTGCTGCTACAGTGATCACATGTGCCAGTGGAGCTATATGACAAAGGCAATGTACTGTATGTGAATGTTGCCTGTGTCAGTGTTCTCTGCCTCTCTTCTTCTAACTGTCATCGTGAGCTAGAGAGAGACAGAGAACAGAGTTCCCATTGCCTCAAATGATGAGGCACTTTTGATGTACTGGGAGCAGGACTGGTGCTGGAGGTAGTGACTTATTGATTCCTTATTGTGTAACTGAATAAATAATAAAGCGTAAGACCAAAGTATTTTATTTACACAAAAGTAATTTAAACAAACGTTAATGTGAGTTATATTGCTGTGGAGCAAAGTGTTACACTTATATACACTATATACACAAACAACACAGTCTAATCACCTAAAAGAGGGACACCAGGATGGCAAGGAGGGACAGAGGGATTTTTGTCTCAGAGGGACAGTACCCCCCCTAAAAAGGGACATTTGGGAGGTATTAAGGAGCATTCATACTTCATCCAGTCCCTGTTAAAAATGCACTAAATGAGCACAAATCACAGAAAAAACTATAAAAAATGTTTTTTCTTTTTTCCACTTTTTTATATTATTATCAAATTAAAAGATAGGTTATACAAATACATTTTACAGAAATCCCTACTTATCCTTAAAGGGATAGTAATACTTCGTTTTATCTTTATTTTATTTTGTACGCATTAAAAAATATGAAGAACAATATAAGTATTTTCCCTTATGGTTTGAGAGATATTCACAAGCAAAGTTTCCCCTCACTGATCAAAACGGTCAAGTCTGCCATCTAGCTGTCAGATTTGGAATCTGGTCCACGGACCAGCCATGGATCTACAGCAGAGCCGAGATTGCGAGATATAAGAAGAACTACTTCATTCGAATAGTCTACAAAGTGTGCCTGGTTTGTAAGCACACTTTTTAGACCCTTCCAATGAAATAGTTATTTTTATATCTTGCAATCTCGGCTCTGCTGAAGAGCCACCAGTTGATCTGCAGACCGGATTCCAAATCTGACAGCTAGATGCAGACTTGACCGTCTTGGTCAGTGAGGGGAAACTTTGCTTGTGACTATCGCTCAAACCATAAAGGTTTGAGAGAAAAGACTTATATCGTTCTTTGTGTCTTTTTAATGCCTACAAAATAAAGTAAAGATAAAACAAAGTATTACTATCCCTTTAAAATGCTATATAATTTGTGTGGGTGGGCTAAATGAATTAGAGGAAGAATTTGGTTGAAGAAAGGCATACTAATAAGGTCTAAATTGTTCTTGTCCTCTAGTGTAAAATAGTCCTCATCATCAAGAGTTTAAGAGTTTAAGTTGAATCCCTTAAGGACCAACCATGTGGCCGGCACTTAAGGACCACCGGGAATTTTTTTTATTTATTTATTTATTTTTGTTGGAAATTGAATCAGGGATCCACAAACGGCATGTAGCCCCTGAATTCCATGACGTACATATACGTCATGGGTCCTTAATGTAAGTTTTCCCATGATGTATATTTATATAGTAGGTCCTTAAGGGGTTAAAGATTTATGTGATAAAGCATCAACAAGTTGAGTAAAACAACAGTATTCTCACCTCCGGAGGTTGCTTAATTCAAACATCAGTATTTGAACAGGAACCACCATTTTATCAATAGTGATCCAATGGGTAATCAAAGAATGGAATGGGGTTACATAACCCTATGAATGCCAGAGTGGTATGTAACATATTGTGAAGAACTGCAATGCATACATCTTTGACATAAAGGGTGGACAACCCATGGCTCTCCAGCTGTGTTGGGATACATATCCAATCATTATCATCTGTTGTTGGGCTACAACTCCAATCATCCTAAGCCTGCCAATGAAGATTGGAGTTGTAGTCAAACAGCTGGAGAGCCACTTTCCTCATGCCTGCGATAACTCATTCTATAATCCCTCCCTACATAATACTTTGAGCAAGATCACTCATCCGCCATTCTTACAGGTACCTTCAGTTTATTAAACATTGGGCCTCTGCAGGACATTGCTGAAGTGAACAAGCCTGACTTTATTTTGAGCCCTGATAAATACTTTGGAGAAAAAACCGAACAGAAAAAGTGCAGTGATGTAAAGATTCCTACCCTCTCAGAAAGTAAGTATTGACATCACAATCTTGTTAGAAACAAAACAAACGGTGCTTCATAGACAATCCTCCAGGGTCTATGTTCCGGGACTCATATCAGTGTATGGACAAAGCACTCCTTACTCTCTCGAAGCGTGCAAGCCTGGGCTTTCTCCAACACCCACAACATATGTAACAAGCTTGGAATGGCTGCACCGCTGTGATATAAGGATTCAGTGGCAAATAGATAGATAAAAAGTAAAATCTTTATTTGAAAAAATGCCAAAATATAAAAACAATACTTTGGGCAATAGATCGGACATTAGAGGTCGAGTCTCATGTCATACGCAGTGCAAAAAAAAACATAATCCACGCGTTTCGCGCTACAAGCGCTTAATCATGACGGCCAGATCACTATACCGTGTACTTGTATAAATAAAGTCTTCCACCAATCGTATACAATGTTTAATCAACAGTAATTGACCACAACACTCTCATTATCCAGCATCAAGACTGGAAATTAACCACTTAATTGTGCGCACAAATGGGGATGACCAGAAAAAAACGATCTCAAATTCACAATCTCAAATGCACAATTACATCTCCCAGTGCGCACATCACGATAACCAATATAGTCATAAATATACAAATGACCATAAGACATGCAAATGCACCTAAATATAAAAACATATAAAAAAAAATATATAAGAGCATATAACCGGTGCACCGCATGTCCCCAGCACCCAAAGGGTCTAATACCAGTATGAAAGCTGGAAGCATCGTGGCCAAACACTGCAAACCATTCAAATGCAAACCATTAGGGAACTGCTTTTCGAATATATCCAAAACAAATACATATACAATTGTAACAAAATATATATAAAAACAAATACACATACCGACAGTGTAGCCTCCAAGACCCATATCTATAAAAGGCTACACTTACCGATACAACTGTTTCTCAAAGAACCATATATATGCAGTTGTAAAAATATATATAGGTCCATAAGCAAGACGCTAAAACGTCTAAAGAACACAAATACAATTTATATAATATAAATGACCCAATATATGATCACAACTTCACATCAAAATATGAATACACCAAATATAAAACGGATGCAAGATGTAAAGTCATTAACCAAACATGCAGATATCAAGATAGCTATGTAAATATGTATATATATGTGTAACATGTTCTCTCACTTAATTTAAAGTACTCATGACATAGATATAGGGAAATGTAGCCACATCAAGAGTCAAATGTAACATGTTACATCATATTCCCTATTTAAACCACAGGGACTCCTAGTGTCCAAATGAAAAATCCAGAAGACCTCTCTCTTAGAAAGGGCTTTATCTACATCTCCCCCTCTAATTCCTAATACAACCCTCTCTATACCTTGCATAGACAAGGTTTCAATTTGTCTTCCGTGAAATTCATCAAAATGAGTAGCCACACTGGATCTCATATTTCCTCTCCTAATGTCACTCAAATGTTCATTCAATCTCTCCCTTAAAGATCTCGTTGTTTTGCCAACATATTGTATTCTACATGACACACAGGAGAGAAGATAAACCACATTTCTGGTTGAACAATTGATATAAGTCCGCATCTTGAAAACTTTGTCCGTCTTATAGGACTGAAAAGTTTTGGACTCATTAATGAGAGAACAAAGTCCACATCTCAATCCACCGCACCTATACATACCCACTGTAGTTAACCAACATTTGTTCTGATTATGTTTCTTACCAAATAGACTGGGAGAGAGCCATCTACCAATGGTGGGTGCCTTCCTCGAGACAAAGTTTACACCTGTGGAAATCACTCCTTGTAACTTATCATCTGCATATAATAAAGGAATATATTTCAAAATGATCTGTTTTACTTTATTAAACTCTACACTATAAACAGTGGAGAAGGTGACTCTTTCATCTCTAACACCACCTAGACTACAGTTATTGACTCTATTCGGTACATCTTTTAATAAGTCTTGTCTATTGCGTTGTCTAGCTGTGACCAAAGCTTTATCTAACATCCATGGGGGATAACACCTCTCTCGAAATCTATCATAGAGCTCTTGTGCCCTCAATTCAAACAGATCTTCAGTAGAGCAATTACGCTTTAATCTCACAAATTGTCCAACAGGAATAGATCTTATAGTATGCGGTGGATGACAACTCTCAGCCCTCAACAAAGCATTCACTGTGGTAGGTTTACGATAAATATCGAAAATAATACCTTTAGTGGCTAGATCAGCTTCCAAACTCAAATCCAGAAATGTGACTTTTGTTGATTGATGATCTGAGGTAAATGTAAGATTCAGATCATTATCATTTAAATATGTAATAAAACAATCCAAAGTCTGATCATCAGAACCCCAAATCACAAAAAAATTCTTTCTAGACTCAACAGATAATGTTGAGAAATCCTTGGATCAGGTTTCAAACTATAATCTTGATCCCATTTCCACACAGATTGATATTGATACATCCAAGCTGTGCTTCAAAGATTTTTGTTGTTTAACAGACTTGGAAAATATCAGACATGAGAATATGAGTATAAGTTCACATTATCAAAATGATGATGTAGTTAAAGTGAATGTTGATTTAAGCAGAGTCTCTACCTTTTACCCTGTGGGTTGCAGGGGAAAGGTGTTAGACTCTTTTCAATATCTGGTGGAGAGAGATTTGATAGCACTCAACAAGATTGTCAGCAATAAGAAAGGATATTCTAATCTTACTATTTCTGAATTTAAAACTTTGGAGAAATTAAAGTCACTGGATGCTATAACAATTAGGCATGCGGATAAGGGAGGTAGTGTTGTAGTTTTGGATACAGATAAATACCATCAAGAAGCTCTACGTCAATTGAGTGACGGTGTCACTTATGAGGTTTTGGAGAGGAATCCTGCTAGAGACTATGGGCCTATTTTATGTGAATTGTTGGATAGAGGTTTGAAACTGGGAATTTTATCTAAGAAAGAGGTTGACACTATTTATGTGCAAGATCCTATTATTCCTGTGTTTCATCATCTCCCCAAGATCCACAAATCTTTAACTTGTCCGGCAGGTAGGCCCATAGTCTCTGGCATAGGTTCTTTAAATGAAGTTCTGGGTGAATGGATAGATGCCCTGTTACAACCATTGGTCATTAGGCTTTTCAGTTATCTTAAAGATACTAAACATGTCTTACAGTTATTAAGGCATATTGAATGGGAAACCAATTATTCCTGGTTGACTTGTGATGTAAGTTCTTTGTACTCGTGTATACCCCATGCATTGGGGATCAAGGCTGTTAGATATCATTTAGATAAATACAGCAATTATGCGGTTGTTTTAAAGGATTTCATCATAGAATGTATTGAATATCTTTTGACACATAATTTTTTTATGTTTGATGGGGTGTTTTATCTCCAGAGGTGCGGCACTTCGATGGGCGCGAAGTTTGCGCCGTCTTTCGCCAACCTTTATATGGGTTGGTGGGAGGAGTGCCGCATCTTTGGAGATGTGAACCCCCATCGTGAGAGTATTGTGATGTACAAGAGGTTCATAGATGACATCCTTGTGATTTGGGGTTCTGATGATCAGACTTTGGATTGTTTTATTACATATTTAAATGATAATGATCTGAATCTTACATTTACCTCAGATCATCAATCAACAAAAGTCACATTTCTGGATTTGAGTTTGGAAGCTGATCTAGCCACTAAAGGTATTATTTTCGATATTTATCGTAAACCTACCACAGTGAATGCTTTGTTGAGGGCTGAGAGTTGTCATCCACCGCATACTATAAGATCTATTCCTGTTGGACAATTTGTGAGATTAAAGCGTAATTGCTCTACTGAAGATCTGTTTGAATTGAGGGCACAAGAGCTCTATGATAGATTTCGAGAGAGGGGTTATCCCCCATGGATGTTAGATAAAGCTTTGGTCACAGCTAGACAACGCAATAGACAAGACTTATTAAAAGATGTACCGAATAGAGTCAATAACTGTAGTCTAGGTGGTGTTAGAGATGAAAGAGTCACCTTCTCCACTGTTTATAGTGTAGAGTTTAATAAAGTAAAACAGATCATTTTGAAATATATTCCTTTATTATATGCAGATGATAAGTTACAAGGAGTGATTTCCACAGGTGTAAACTTTGTCTCGAGGAAGGCACCCACCATTGGTAGATGGCTCTCTCCCAGTCTATTTGGTAAGAAACATAATCAGAACAAATGTTGGTTAACTACAGTGGGTATGTATAGGTGCGGTGGATTGAGATGTGGACTTTGTTCTCTCATTAATGAGTCCAAAACTTTTCAGTCCTATAAGACGGACAAAGTTTTCAAGATGCGGACTTATATCAATTGTTCAACCAGAAATGTGGTTTATCTTCTCTCCTGTGTGTCATGTAGAATACAATATGTTGGCAAAACAACGAGATCTTTAAGGGAGAGATTGAATGAACATTTGAGTGACATTAGGAGAGGAAATATGAGATCCAGTGTGGCTACTCATTTTGATGAATTTCACGGAAGACAAATTGAAACCTTGTCTATGCAAGGTATAGAGAGGGTTGTATTAGGAATTAGAGGGGGAGATGTAGATAAAGCCCTTTCTAAGAGAGAGGTCTTCTGGATTTTTCATTTGGACACTAGGAGTCCCTGTGGTTTAAATAGGGAATATGATGTAACATGTTACATTTGACTCTTGATGTGGCTACATTTCCCTATATCTATGTCATGAGTACTTTAAATTAAGTGAGAGAACATGTTACACATATATATACATATTTACATAGCTATCTTGATATCTGCATGTTTGGTTAATGACTTTACATCTTGCATCCGTTTTATATTTGGTGTATTCATATTTTGATGTGAAGTTGTGATCATATATTGGGTCATTTATATTATATAAATTGTATTTGTGTTCTTTAGACGTTTTAGCGTCTTGCTTATGGACCTATATATATTTTTACAACTGCATATATATGGTTCTTTGAGAAACAGTTGTATCGGTAAGTGTAGCCTTTTATAGATATGGGTCTTGGAGGCTACACTGTCGGTATGTGTATTTGTTTTTATATATATTTTGTTACAATTGTATATGTATTTGTTTTGGATATATTCGAAAAGCAGTTCCCTAATGGTTT